>JAJOOS010005407.1:0-20812 GCA_029582725.1 Solanum chiquidenum | reverse complement strand
GGGGGGGGGGGGGGGTCAGGGGTAGAAGTGGCATAAAAAAGAAATTTAAAATAATATTCAAAAATAATTTTTTTTTAAAAAAATTGACGGGGTGACTTGGGTAGGAGGTTAGGGGTTGGGGTGGCGTAAAAATGAAACTTTTTTCGGAAACTACTTTTTTTTTAAATGGCGGGGGTGGCCTTTGGTGGGGGTAGGGAAATTTTGAAATATATTTTAAAAAAATATATTTTTTAAAATAATTTTAAAAAGTCTTTTTTTGTTTGGGGGGAAGGGGAGGGAGAGGCTGAGGGCTGGTTTGGGGTAGGGGTAAAAAATTAAAAATATTTAAAATTTAAAAAATTAAAAATATTTAAAATTTAAAAAATAAGAAAATTTTAAAATTTTAATTTGTTTTTGGATGGGAAGAGTCGGGTACATGGTACGGGGTAGGGTAAAAAAAAACTTGTAATTTAAGGATGAAGTAAGTTTTGGAAAATGTTTTCCTTAATTTTTGAAGGAATGTCATTTTCCTTAAATTTGAGAAAAATAATTTGATTCGGAAAACATTTAAACCAACCAAACATAAGAAAATTGAAAAACATTTTTGAGAGAAGAAAATATATGGGAAAGGTGATAAATTCCCCCTCAAACTAGTACCGAAAAGTTAGTTTCACACTTCAACTATTATGAAGACCTATTACACACCTTTACTATTTAAAAGTGAATTTAATACCACCTTGAGATGCGTAACACCACTCTCACAGTATGTGGTGTATTACACTCGCTGCCACGTCAGCACCACGTCAGCGCCACGTCAGCTCCACATTATAAATTATAATTTTTATATTCTTTTTATTTTCTTTTCTTTATTAATTAACCTTTTTTTGTTAACTCTATTTTACACTAATTAATCCCTAACAAATTATCAAAATTCTCTAATAATCTTATCTTCTTCCAATCTAAATCCTACCCACTTTTATTCCTAATATGACTAGAATAATTATTCATTTGAAGTTATATCAGAATTCTCTTTGTCTTCTCCGGCGAAGAACAATCAACCTATCACCACCACAAACCTACCTCCATAACGTCATCCCCTCCTCTTTTCCCGACAGTCAACCCATCTCCGACAAAGAACAACCACCAAACAACTACCTAAGCCACCACAAACAGCCACCCAAAACTCCAAATCAGTCATTGACGAACACCGAATCAAACCCCTTTACCTTACCCCTTTTCGATTTTCTTACTTTTAGTTTTTATTGCAGGTGTTTCGGCGAGTTCAAAGCTTCAACCATGGATCTAATGACGTTTCATTGAGCTTCGTTTTTCAGATCCATGACGTTTGAGTAAGCTTTGTGCTTCCAAATCTGAACAACCAACAAATAAGGCAAGTGGGAGTGTGAATATGCACATACAAATATATGAATACACAAATGAAAAGAAATCAATTTTAACTATAAAAAAAAAAGGCAAGTGGGTGTATGTATATGCATGCCTACAGGCTACAAGTATATTTGGGGGTTTTAAGGTTGGAGGCTTTGCTTGTATTTTGCTGAAAATTTGAAGGTGAAAGTGGAAAGATTAGGAGAAAAAAATCTCGAATTCCTAGAATCATTGTGAAATTTGAATTAAAAAATTATTTGTTTAGGTATAATGATGAAATTGAGTGAAAAATTATAAAAATGTGATAAGAAAATATGAAATTAAGTGACAAATTGAAAAATTGTGCAAAGAAAAAAATGAAGAAGAAAAATTCTGAAGGAAAATAAGAGAAGAGGAACATGAAAAGGGAGAAAACAGGGGGTGGGGTTAAAAAAAAAATACTTTTTTGACTTTATTTTCAACCTTAGACGCGCCTAATTTATTTTTATTTTAAATTTTATTTCCACGTCAGTTTTGAGGTGGTATTAATTACAGTTTGAACAAGAATAGGTTTGTAATAGGTCATCATAATAGTTGAAGTGTGTAACTGATTTTTCGGTACAAGTTGAAAAAGGAATTTATGCCTTTTCCCAAAATATATTTATGAATAGAAGAAACATGATACACAATTTTATCGCATGCACTTAATTAATAGCCTACTAGGTCCGGAAGACACGAATAACAAGATCAGAATCGGAGTTATAGCTAGATGAGATTAGGAAATAGTTTTTATGAAGACAAACTGGCCATGTTGATAAGGATCATAACACTGATGAAGTGAGAGAATCTCATGCTAACAAAATTACATAGTATATCATAAGCAAATTCATACAATCTATGCTAAACTAAACATGAACCATCAAGTGTGCATTTATTTGATGGCGAAGTGAAAGAACTTTGTACTTGACTTTATTTGTATTGGATTCTTATACTTATAACTTTGTCAATTAAATCTTAAACTTATTAAAACACAATATTTTAAGTACATCTGAACATTGACCGAGCACATGTGGCATTAATATTATTGATTTGGAATAATATGTGATTTCACACGTTTTAAAGCCATTGACTCAATATTTTATATTTAAAAACATTTAAAAAATAAAAAAAATGAAAAATGAAAAATGTCCAAAATAAAAAATGAAAAATGTCCAAAATAAAAAAGAAGAAGAAGTCGTCTTCTTCAACCCCCCCCCCTCTCTCCCCCCACCCCAATCAAATTTCTTCTTCCCATTCCATTCCTTTCCTTCTTCTTTGTATCCACCCACCATTTCCATTCTCTTCTTCTACTTAACGTCTCCGCATCAGTGCCCTATCCACAAATACTTTTGGAAAGTTTCTAAAATTTCTTTTTTTTGCTACAAACCAACACCAACCCTAGTCCTTTTCATTTTGTCACACTTCCGCCCACAAAGTTTCAATTTCGTGAATATTTTTTGAATTTTGTACGAATTAATGTGAAGGATGGGTGATAGTGGGTATTGACAAAATAAAAAGCTTCATTGATAAGCTTGAAGAAGCTTCAAGAATAATAGATGGGTTTAATTCAAAACTGTAATAGAGATTTGTTGGGTTTATATTTGTGAACCTATAGTGTGAAATTCAAGTCAAATAGATAAGAGTTTCACCCATTTGACATGAATTTGGTCTTCAATTTGAAAGCAAATATGAAGAAAAAATGTTCAAAATTGCAAAATATGCAGAAGTAGCATTTTATTTATTTTATATTTTTAAGACATTTAATTTCTTATGTATCATTGAAAATGATGTGGAGATGACGTGAAAATGATGTGAAATTCCATGTGTAAACAGGTATACCACACGCACACACATAGGATGAGAAAGAGGTTTAAAATATTGTATTTTGGTGAATTTAAGGATTGAGCTGACAAAATCGCAAGTATAAGAATTCAACTTACAAATAAAACCAAGTACAATGATCTCTCAGGTCATTAAACCTATTTGATCATAAAAACAACAACCAAAGGGTAAACTAAGCAAATACTTGGTTCATATTTTTTTCAAACTAAAAATAAAACCTTGAAAGTGGTTTAAAACATTAAACAATATTAAAATACTAAAACTAAAATATAGAAAATAAAGTAGACTTAAACATGAACTAATATCGAAATGGAACACAAAGGACAAAGTTACGTCACTTCAACAAAAGGATCTTTAGCGACAATTATTTAATGGCAATAAACTTATTGCCGATAATTTGCTTCGTAGACACAATTCTTAGCGGCAAATTTACATTAGCAAATAAAAGGTATTTCCTTTGTTTATTTTTAATTGTCATGGTTTCCTTTTTTAGAGTCAAATTATATATAAGAACTTTGATTAGCATTTTATGATGTATTTTTTCATCATATTGATATGCAAAAAATTTCAATTTATAGTACTTTTTGTATAGTTTTTGAATATCTAATTTTTTTTAAAAAAATATCGAATTAATATAATCTAATTTAACTTTGAAAATTATTCCAATTGACTTTCAAAAAACGTAACATGATAATTAAAAGTGAATAGTTTTAATGGCATGCAATTTATTAACTGGAATTATTTTAAATAATTTTTGTTTTCCCTCTTTTTTTTCCCCCACTGAATTTATTGAGCTTAGGAGCTCATTTATTAATCAAAGAATATGTACAAAATGGCCCAACGAGCCCAAAATAAAAAGGAAACTAAAATATGTTTGGCCCTGTCCAAAGGAACCCTCCTGTTTAGCTTAACTAGTTTCTCACCAGGGTTTCTAAAATGAGCTCTCCTCTTTCTCTTCGTTGTCTACACAAGGAGCATTTGCTAATCTTACCTTTCTCCTTTCACTGCTATGTATCGTCAATGTTGTTCCCCTCTCCATTCCGCCATTGCTCTTTCTCTTCCCCTTTTCGTTGTTTCTTGCTGCTTCTGATTTCTGATGCTTTCCTTTGCATTGGTGGATGTTACCAACTCTGTAAGGCACCTCTTCATATGTTTGAGCTCTGACCTCATGTAAGTGACTTCTTTCCTTCCTTTCACTTATTTGCTGGAAGACGTTGTTGTAAGTTGTTATAGTCTACGATAGTTAGCCTTATGATCTCAGATATGTTCACCCTGTTGTGGCACAAACCATTTATGTAAAATATCATAGTTGTGATATTTTTGTGGTCCATATATGGTATTTCCTTTGTAATTATGCTTGTACATATTGTTGTTGCTGATCCTTGATCTTTCTTGTTTTAATCCTTAATGTTGGTATGCTTGTTTTATCCATGTTTAAGATTCTCCTACACTCCACTGATAGTTGTTCAAAGCTCAACCATTGTATTTTTTCTTGCTGTATGTATGCCTCATTTGCCATTCTATTTGCAAGTTGGTTTGCCTCTCTGAATCCATGTATAATGAATGCATTTATCTTTCCCAGTAGCTCTTGTATTTCTTCTATCTCTTGTATATACTGCAATGAAATTTTCCATACCTTGTTTATGATTTTTGTAAGGCCTAGTGAGTCGGTTTCCACAATAATCTTTGTGAGATTAGTACTAGAACAATATCTTAGGTCATTTAGAATTGCCTTGATTTTTGCCTCCAAACTTGTAGCCTCCCCTATTTTCTCTGCCTCTGCATGTATTAAATCCCCCAGATTGTTTCTTATGCAAAAAATATAGGCACTTTCCCCCGGATTTCCTCTGCTTCCTCCATCTGTATTGCACTTTATCCATTCACTCTGTGGTTTTTCCCAGGATATCAACTTATAGTGCAGTATGAGTCTATACCTCTTCAACACTTCTATTGTACTTTCCCACTCCTTAGGAATGTTAATCCATGGGAAAAGTGTTCTAAGTAATTTGAAAACAGACTTCTGACTATGTTGCTTGAGTTGTTCAAATGCTACTTCTTTTCCATGTCTTCTTGCATTCCTTCCTTTCCATAGTTCCCACATCAATATAGCTGGTATTGCCTGAAACACAACCTTCAATTTTGGATTGGCCGGGGCTTCCCACCATTCTGTAATAGTGTGTTGTAAGCCTTCTTCTATTCTGATACCTGCACATGAAGCAAAATGCTTCCATAGCTTTTGTTAGAATAGAAATAAGTATTTCCTACTTAGAATAGGAATCCTAGTTGGAAAAGGATTCTAATGTAGTGTCTATAAATAGGGTCTTAATGTAACAATTTAGATACACAATTCAATAATATTTTTCTCATATATTTCTCACATGGTATCAGAGCATTGGTGAAACAGACAAGTCACCGTATGTCTATGTCAATTTCTGGTGACTGTTGGGTCTGATTTTGTTATTCTTTTTTCTTTCTCTGGGTGTTGTGCGAAAACCAACACCACCACGAGGCACGGAAAGCTCCCGCGACCAAACTCCAGCCACAACCACCAGAAAACATCACCCCACGCGCTCTCACGCGTCGATCAGAGGTGGTAGTTTCCAGCGAGATCTGGCTCACACGTCGGCGCGTGAGGGCTCTTCTGATCATATTTTTTGAGAATTTTTTTGATAGTTGGGGTCGTCCAGCCATTCTGACCAGGCCCGTATTGTTTTTTACCAGATCCGATCGCCAGAATTAGGGTTCCGACTACTTCTAGGCTATTTTCGGTAACTTTTTCTTCGAGATTTGAATTTTCTGACAATCAGATCTCAATAATCAAGTTTTTTTTGTTGTTTCCAAGACAAATTTAACATAGTGTCTTTTGGGTGTGATGTTTTTGGTTCTAAAAATATGGGGATTGGAAGTTCTAGCCCTATAATCACTTCAGAACTTTTATTGGGAAGTTCAAACTATTTATCTTGGGCTTCCTCGATTGAGTTGTGGTGCAAGGGTCAAGGTGTCCAAGATCACTTAACGAACAAGTCTTATGTGGTAGATGTAAAGGCAAAAACTAGTGAGAAGATGCAAAAGCCAAAGCACAATGGGAGAAAGTAGATGCTCAATTATGTAGTCTCCTATGACGTTCTATTGATTCCAAATTGATGCCCTTGTTTCACCCATTCCAGACGTGTTATACAGTTTGGGAAAAGGCTCGTGCTTTATACACTAATGACATATCTCGATTCTATGATGTGATATCTTGATTGACCAACTTAAAGAAACAAGAATTCGATATGTCTACTTACTTGGGACAGGTACATGCAGTCATGGAGGAATTCGACACGTTGATGCCAGTTACTACGAATGTGGAAAAACAACAAGAACACAGAAAAACATTGTTTCTAGTTCTTACTCTTGCTGGACTTCCTCTTGATCATGATTCTGTGCGTGATCAGAGTTTAGCTAGACCTAAAGTTCCTACAATCGATGAATTATTCTCTTGTCTCCTTCATCTTGCGGCACCTCCCAGTCACAAAGTAGTTTCATCACCAACTGTTGACTCATCTATTATCGTGTCTCAAACTTTTGAAAAGCGTACATATCAGTCTTAGGAGAATCGGCAAGGGGGCGGGCATTTTGGGAAACCTCGATCCAAATGTAGTCATTGTCATAAGCCTGGACACACTCGTGACATATGTTATATTTTGCATGGTCCACCACCCAGTTATGATCCTATTGTTCTAAAGGAATATAATGAGTTCCTTCGAAATCGCACAAGTAAACAAACATCTTCCCCAGTAGCATATGGTGTTCAACCTAATCAACCATCCTATAATGCTCATATTTCTCAGACAAAATATGATGATGAGTTCCTTCAGTATCGTGCAAATAAGCAAACATCTCCATAAGTAGTTTCGGTTGCACAACCTGATGTGTCTGTTGCGGGTAATTTATTTGCTTGTGTGTCGCAATCTAATACTCTTGGAACATGGGTCATGGACTCTGGGGCTTCTGGTCATATCTCTGGTAATAAATCATTTTTATCCGATATTGTTTATTCATAATCTCTTCCAACTATTACTTTAGCCAATGGGATCCAAACAAAACCAAAAGGGGTTGGAAAAGCCAAACCCCTATCTTCTGTCACCCTACACTCTGTTCTTTATGTCCCTGGTTCTCCTTTTAATCTAGCATATGTTAGTCGTTTGACGAAAGCCCTACATTGTAGCATAACTTTTTTCGATGATTTTTTTCTCATGCAGGACCGCAGTATGGGATAGATGATTGGAATAGGACATGAATCACAATGCCTTTACAATCTTACCTCTTCAAATTCCTTAACAACATACTCCGTTACAGATTTCCCAGATCTAATTCATAAACGTTTGGGACATCCGAGTCTATCCAAACTGCAAAAGATGGTGCCTAGTTTGTCTAGTTTATCCACATTAGATTATGAGTCGTGTCAACTTAGGAAACACACTCGTGCTACGTTTTCTCGTAGTACTGAGGGTCATTCGGAGTCTATTTTTTAATTAGTTCATTCTGATATTTGGGGTCCTAGTAGAGTCAGTTCCACCTTAGGATTTCGTTATTTTGTTAGTTTCATTGATGATTATTCAAGATGTACTTGGGTTTTCTTAATGAAAGATCGTTCTAAGTTATTTTCTATTTTCAAAAGTTTCTTTGCTGAAATACAAAATCAGTTTTGTGTCTCTATTCGTACTCTTCGTATTGATAATGCCTTAGAATACTTATCCTCCCAATTTCAGGAGTTTATGACTCACCAAGGCATTATTCACCAGACTACTTGTCCATACACCCCTTAACAAAATGGTGTAGCTGAAAGAAAAAATCTGCATCTTATTGAGACCGCTCGTACTCTTCTCCTTGAATCCAATGTTCCACTGCGTTTTTAGGGAGATGTAGTTCTTACGTCTTGTTATTTGATAAATAGAATGCCCTCTTCTTCTATTCAGAATCAGGTTCCACATTTCATACTGTTTCCTCAATCACATCTCTATCCTATCCCCCTTCGTGTGTTTGGGAGCACAAGCTTTGCTCATAACTTAGCCTCAGGAAAAGATAAATTAGCTCCTCGTGCCCTCAAATGTGTCTTTCTTGGTTACTCTCGAGTCCAAAAAGGGTATCGTTGTTATTCACATGATCTTCATTGATACCTTATTTCCGTTGATGTTACATTTTTTGAGTCTCAACCTTACTATACATCTTCTGATCATTCTGATGTATCTATGGTCTTACCCATACCTCAGGTTTTACATGTGCCAACCTTTGAGGAATTTACAGTTACTTCTACATCTCCAGTTGTAGTGCCACCACTACTAACTTATCATCGTCGTCAACGTCCAACCCTAGTCCCAGATGATTCATGTTATGCGCCGGGCCCTGCTCCTACTGCGGACTTGCTTCCTCCTAGCCAACCACTTGCACTTAAAAAAGGTATACGATTCACTCAAAATACTAACCCACATTATACCTTCTTAAGTTATCATTGTGTATCATCACCCCATTATGCCTTTGTGTCGTCTTTGTCCTCTATCTCCATTCCTAAGACTACAGGTGAAACACTTTCTCATTCTGGATGGAGGCAGGCTATGGTTGATGAGATGTCTGCTTACATAAGAGTGGTACTTGGGAGCTTGTTTCCCTTCCTGCAGGTAAATCTATTGTTGGTTGTCGTTGGGTTTATGCAGTCAAAATTGGTCCATACGGTCAGGTTGATCAACTTAAGGCTCGTCTTGTTGCCAAAGGGTATTCTCAGATATTTGGGCTAGATTATAGTGACACTTTCGCTCATGTGGCTAAAATAGCATCTGTTCGTCTTTTTCTATTTATGGTTACCGTTCGTCATTGGTATCTTCATCAGTTGGACATTAAGAATATTTTTCTGCATGGTGATCTTGAGGAAGAAGTCTACATGAGCAACCACTTGGTGTTCTTGCTCAGGGGGAGTCTAGTAGCCTTGTATGTCGATTGTTTAGGTCACTCTATGGTCTGAAACAGTCTCCTTGAGGAGCTTTGTTTGGGAAGTTCAGCACAGTAATTCAGGAGTTTGGCATGACTCGTAATGGAGCTGATCACTCTTTGTTTTATCGGTATTCTGCACCAAGTCGATGTATCTATTTGGTTGTTTACGTTGATGATATTGTTATCACCGGTAATGATCAAGATGGTATCACCGATTTGAAACAACATATCTTTAAGCACTTCCAGACTAAAGACCTTGGCAGATTGAAGTATTTTCGAGGTATTGAGGTTGCTCAGTCTAGATCAGGTATTGTATTTCTCAACGCAAGTATGCCTTAAACATTCTTGAGGAGACATGAATGATGAGATGTAGACCTATTGACACTCCTATGGATCCGAATGTTATACTCATTCCAAGACAAGGAGAGCCACTTAGTAATCCTGAAAGGTATAGACGGCTTGTTGGAAAGTTGAGTTATCTCACAGTGACTAGACCTGACATATCTTTTCCTGTGAGTGTTGTAAGTCAGTTTATGACTTCCCCTTGTGATAGTCATTGGGAAGCAGTTGGTCGTATTCTGCGATATATAAAGTCAGCTCCCGGTAAAGGACTACTCTTTGAGGATCAAAGCCATGAGCATATCATTGGATATACAGACGCTGATTGGGCAGGATCACCCTTTGACAGACGTTCAACATCCGTATATTGTGTTTTAGTAGGAGGTAATTTGGTGTCTTGGAAGAGTAAGAAACATAATGTGGTTGCTCGATCTAGTGCAAAATCATAATATCGAGCAATGGCGACAACAACTTGTAAGCTAGTTTGGATCAAACAGTTGCAGGGAGAACTAAAATTTGGCAAAATTGATCAGATGGAACTTGTGTGTGATAATCAAGCGGCTCTTCATATTGCATCAAATCCAATGTTTCATGAAAGGACTAAGCACATTGAGATTGACTGTCACTTTGTCAGAGAAAAGATACTCTCGGGAGATATTGATATGAAATTTGTGAAGTCAAATGATCAGCTTGTAGATATCTTCACCAAGTCCCTCACATGTCCTCGTATTAATTACATTTGTAACAAGCAAGGTACATATGATTTGTATGCACCAGCTTGAGGGGGAGTGTTAGAATAGAAATAAGTATTTCCTACTTAAAATAGGAATAGAAATATGAATAAGAATAGGAATCCTAGTTGGGAAAGGATTTCAATGTAGTGTCTATAAATAGGGTCTCAATGTAACAATTTAGATACACAATTCAATAATATTTTTCTCACAGCTATTGAGCTATGGGAGCTGTTAGAAAAAGGAACTCCTCTGCTCCAAATGCGACTCCAGCACCACTTTTTTTTTTTTTTGTCTATGTCCTTCATATGCTGACTTTAATGTGAAGACCCCATTGGAATTTCCCATCCACCAAGGCACATCTACATCTCCTTCTTCAATCCTAGGGTCAATGTTTTCAAGAATGTATTCTGCCATTTCTCGCTATACAAGGCTTCTGATCTTCTGTTCATCCCATTCCCCATTCACGATGAATTGTTTTACTTCTATTTCTTCTTCTCCTACTCCTTGCTCTTCTGTGTAAAACAGTGAACCTTGTTTTGTCCAGTTATCAAACCAAAAACTTGCTCCTCCTCCTTTGATCTGCCACCATATCTCATGCTCCATATCTTCCCTTACATCTATCATTTTTTTCCATGCGTGAGAACCTCCCTTGCCAGTGGTCATTATCAGATGCTGCTTCTTGTAGTATTTATTCCATATGAAATTGCTCCATAATGAATTGGAGGTCCTAAACTTCCACCATAGCTTTCCAAAGAGAGCTTTGGTGATATCATGAAGTGATCGAACTCCAATACCTCCTTCCTCCTTTGGGAAACATATGCCCTTCCAAGCTACCCAATGTTTTTATTTTTCTCCTCCTGTCTTGCTCCAGAAAAATCCGGCAAAAACTTGATGAAAATGTTCGATGGTCTTCTTAGGTGGACTCATTGCTGAGAGCAAATATATTGGCATTGACTGTAACACCTTTGCAATCAGAATAAACTTACCTCCATAAGACAACCATTTATTGTGCCATGTCATTATTCGTTTTTGTATCTTTTTCACCAGATCATCATAGTGTTCCTTCTTCTTTCTTCTATAGAACACTGGACATCCCAGATATATGAATGGAAAGGAGGCCTGTTTGATTCCAGTTATCCTTCCTATTCTGATTCCAACTATTAGAGGAGTGTTGTCATGTAAGTAAAAGAAACTTTTATTTAAGTTGATCATTTGACCCGACACATCTTCATACTCTCTTAGCACCCTCATCATCATTCTTATTGATTTTCTATCACATGAACAAAACAATATAGTATCGTCTGCATAAGATAAATGATTGATGGAAGGACTCCACTTAGGCATACCATATCCTCTAAACTCCGGGTTCTCATGTAGCTTATTTAACCCCCTTTCCAGTACCTCTGCCGCTATAATGAATAGGGTAGGTGATAATAGACCCCCCATATTTAATCCTCTAGATGATTGGAAAAATACAAAGGTTTTCCCATTAACTAGCACTGAATACCAATTATTCGATAATAATCTCCAAATCATACCAATGATAGTTTATGAGAAGCCAAATTTCCTTAGGACTTTGATCAGAAAGATCCAAGATACCCTATCATAAGCTTTTTCCATGCCCAGCTTCACCACTACATTGTGATACTTTTTCCTATGGTTAATGTCTCGGATGATCTCTTGGCCTAGCAAGACATTTTCTGTAATGCTTCTTCCTTTTACAAATCCCGTCTGATTTTGAGAGATAATGTTTGGTAAGAGTTTGGCTATTCTCTCATGTAGTACTCTTGAAATGATCTTTCTCACAAATGTACATAAACTTATCGGTCTCAGACCAGTCAAACTCTTCACATTCTCTTTCTTTGGCAGCAACACAAGATTTGTATGGGTAATAAATTTCGGCATCATTTTCCCACAGAAGAATGCTTTGACCATGTTAATTGTGTCTTCCCCTATAATTTTCTAACAAAATTGAAAAAACAAACCTGAGAAGCCATCTGGTCACTTGCGCTTTCCCTATTCAAATCAAAAACTACTTGTTTCACCTCCTCTTCGCTTGGCATCTTACTTAACTTCTCATTCTGATCTGTGGTGATCAGTTTTGGTATTATATTTAACAACTCCTCGTCTTTTTGTCTGTTAGCTTTTCTAAATTGTTCCTCAAAGTAGGACACCGCCTCAACTCTAATATTTTCACTTGTATTGACAACATCGCCTTGAGAGGTCTTGATTTCTATCAGCTGTAATTTCTTTCTTTTCCCTTTCACATAATTGTGAAAAAATCTGGTGTTCTTGTCTCCATCTTTTAACCATGTCATCCCTACCTTTTGCTTCCAGAATTCCTCCTCCATATGCAAGAATTTTCTTAGTTCAGCCTCCATTTTCTTCAATTCAGCCCTATTTTCCGACAAAGCATTAACTTCCAGTTGTATCTCTTTCACCTTTATCTCATCTTCTAGTGTAGCAATCCGTTGAAAAATGTTTCCAAACGTCTCCTTGCTCCACCTTGATAATACTCCTTTCAGGTTTTTAATCTTTGTTTGATACATTAGAAAAGGGCAGCCTACAAACTCCACCTTCCAATTCTCCTCTATTACTTTTTTAAATTTTGGATGTTTTGTCCAAAAGTTCAGAAACCTGAATGGCCGCACTACTGGCTCTTCCTCCGAACTACATATTACATGTAGTGGTGCGTGATCAGAACCTTCTCGCACTTGATGAATGACTTCACTAGAGGGGAGAATATCGAAAAATTCTTGGTTCCCAAAGATCCTATCTAGTCTTTTAAAATACACCCCCTTCTATTCTACCATTCCACCAAGTGAATTTACTTCCCAAGTACTTTACCTCCATCAACGCATAATTGTTGGTGCACTAAGCAAAATCCAAAGCTTCATATTGAGTGAAATCCATGCCTCATTGTTTTTCCTCCTCATTCATTATGACATTGAAGTCCCCTCCCACTAACCATGGTATGTTTTGCACTTCACTTAGGCCTTCCAGCTCTTCCCATAGTTCAAGTCGTTCCAGCGCATCACATCTTGTGTAAACTGATGTTATCATAATTTCTTTATTGTAGTATCTAAACTTCATTGTCAAATATTGTATATTATCTCTTATCACTTCGCCACTCCACTCTTCCTTCCAAAAAATCCAAACTTTATTTGAGCAATTACAACAGGCATTGTGCATCCCCAACTTTCTTTTATAATGTTCTAGCTCTTGTGGATCTTGAAACGGTTCCATTAGTGCTTTGAAATTGTACTTGTTTCTTTTATTAAGGTCCATCAACCTCTCGAAAGCCTTTTGAGATTTTACGGACCTGATGTTCCAGAAGATGGCTTTACCAATCATTGGGAAACATCTCTTGACCTATCCCTGGTTCTTGTTTTCACTTGCAAAGAAAGTGAAGGTTGTCCTGTCTTGCCATTTTTGACACTATTTTCCAGGTATTTTATTTGCCTCGGTGACAAATCTCCCTCCCTTGACGCTATGGCAATGTTTTCTACAATGTTTTCATTGTCTTCCCTGTCTCTACGTCGTTGTTTCTCCATCTCTGTGACTTTCTCCAGGTCCGGCATGATGTTGTCTTCTTTTTTGTCTACTGTCATGTTGCCTTTTCCCTCCCCTTTATTTGATACATCTTTTTCTTTATCTGCTTCTGCTTGTATGCCTTTCATGTAACAACTTCTCGCATCTCCCTCGGCATTTCCTTTCCAAGCTGATTTTACTGACCTGATTGACGAGTTTGACAGGTTTCCCTTCTCCTTGTTTGACACTCATTTGTCCCCATTTTCTTTTGATCCACTACCTATAGTATTATTGTTTATTTTCCCAGAAATCTCTCATTCCCCTTCCCTTGACTCGCCTCTGCTGTCCTCTTTTTGTTATTCTTCTTTTGTTTGTCCAGATTTTTCATCATTGTTTAGAGCCCCAAATTTATTTTCTGTACTAACCCCTGCTTTCTCTTGTTGTGTGTTTTTATTATTCCATACTTGTTCTATTTTCCTTATGCCTTGGTGTCTCCAGCCCCCTCTCTTTGTATTTTTCTGCTTCTTAAATTCCTTTTTTTCCTTATTTTCTTTGTGCTCTTCTGTCCTCGGATATGCCAGTTCCATTTCTTTCTGCACCCCTCTTTTTTCCTTCTCATCACTCTCCATCTTGTCTTTAGGATACAATTCAGGATGGATGACATAACATTCATGTTCATTGTGCCCCGGAATTTTGCTGTTCTTGCAGTATTTTGGCATGTAGTCATATTTTATCTTGATCCACTTCTCGTTGATTTCTCCCAACTGTCTTCTTAGTCCCACATTGATTCTCTTTGGAAAATCTCTCAGAAGATCTGTTGACACCCAATTTTGGCCCTCCAATATATAAATTAATCATCGAGCTTTTTCAAATTTTCAAACGATTTTAAAATAATTAGTTTTATAAAATTCCAAAAAAAATAAAAAAAATATAAATTTCAAAAATAATAATAATAATAAAATATATATAATATAGTTCGCAAGTTACTCTTAGATAGTTTGTCATTTTTTTAATATAATTTTTAAATAATATATATGTTTTACGTAATTATGTATATAATTAATGTATTTTATGAATATTCGAAAAGCATCTAAAAAAGATTTTATATTTTTTATATTTGGTTAATTAGTTTAGTCATATAATAGTTTATATATTTTTTGAAATAATTAATTTTTTTTATTAAGTTGATTATGTTATTTCGTTAAGATTAAGAAGCTCATTAGTTAATTATTGATTCATCCTATTTAAATTTTTGCCGAATTTGCCAATCAACTCAATTCGGTTAACTTCTTAAATCTAAATGACTATAATTTCAATCCATTTGGCCAAACCTTTTATTACAAATTTAACCCATTTTGCCTCCAATCTTAAATCTAATTTGGGCCAATTTTCAGCCCAACTTCCATTTAAATCAGCAGCCCACATTACAATACATACATCCCATTTCCAACAACAATACGTACAACAACATCATCAGCAGCATGCAGTACCAAGCGACCCCACTTCATTCTTCTTCTTTTTCGCGCACAACTGTAGCAAAACGACTCCATGTACATCACGTTCTTCTTCTTCACGTGACAATGGAAATTCAGCGAGCAAATCGTGGAGAACCCAGAAAATCGCGAGCGGTACCAAACCCAACCCCACCCCACCCCCTACACGCTTTCTTCTTCTTCTTTGCTTGTGAAACCCAACAAACAGTAGTCGATCGACCTGCGTACACGTTCTTCTTCAGACGCGAAATCAGCCCTGCGAGACCCATACCCTTGGCTCCTAAACTATCACATCGTTGTCCCCTTTTCCTCCATTTTTCAGGGATTCTCAAATCCATCCACTGATTTCGAATTTGAATTTCAAATTCAAAAATCCACCGGATTCCCCCCTCCCCTTAAATCGCCCATCTTCTCCCTATAAATAGTTCTCTACCTTCAGTGATTGAGGGGAGTTTTTTCTAAGATTGGATTTTATAGTGTAATAGTATTTTTCCCTCGTGTGGTGGTGAAAGCTTCATAGCTAAGCTCGTGATTCCAGTTCGCTGCCCTCGAAAAGGTAACCCCATTTTAACCTTAACTCGTTTAGTTGACGTTTTATTTCTAATCAGAAGTTTACTGTTGAACTCTTGAGGCAAATTTATACTTTGGGGGTGGTTGATCAATATTATGTGTCCTCTTGCTTGAGAATTCTGTTGGGAAATGGTATTGGTCGAGTGCATTATAATTCTTGTTCTTGAGTTATGTAAAACCGGTTATTGAGTGGAATTTTTTGACAAAATGGGGGCTCACTTTTGTTTGTTTTATTGGTCTAGATTCACACCCAAATCTTTGATGTGCTTTGATTGGATGCATTTGAACCTTGCAGTGATGTCTTTCCCATGTGGGATAATTTTTCTAATTTTGTATCTTGTTTTCTCACTCTAGAATTGTATTACTATAGCTAGAATGCTTTAGAATGATAGCTTCGATTTTGTTCAAAATTGCAAAGTTACGTTCTCTGTGAAGTTCCATTTTTTAAGTCTAGTTTTTTTTATCAAGCATGTTGCAATTAGCTTCTCTTTACTGCATTTTCAGCATTTATCCTCATTTGTTCGGTTTATTCTCTCATTGTATCAGTTGTAGTTCTTTATTATCTTTAAAAAAAAAATGTTGTTGTGGGCTGTTGTTGTTAATTCTTGCTATGATGTGAAGTTAGACCAGCTATATTAAGTTGTAGAAGATAATATTTTGCTCTTGATTCATACTTAGTCAAAGTCTCTTTGTTTAGTTCGGGTGATTCTCTATGTAGCGATTTGTGATATCTAGTTTGATACCAACACTTCAGAAATCTATCATTTCATGTTTTAGTTTAGATTTCCCCGTCTATTATGGTGTAAGAAATGTTCTATTTACATAGATACTTACCAATATATTTGTTGCTCAATAGTTGCCATAACTCGTATATAACAATAGTATATCTTCAGCTTTGGCACATCTATTTTATAATTGATAGATAGTATTATGTTTGCTCCATTCCTTGCTAATAAGTCACTAAGGTTAATGTGATTTTCTAAATTAGCATTACTTGTTAGATTCTTGTTTAAATGTTGGTGCTTTAGTCAAGATTTCAAACCTGTTTAGTTTTGTTTGGTGAATGTTTTCTTTAAAAAATGGAATCATGAGTGCATTTGCTGATATAATACTCCAGTAGGTATATGCTTTTAAATTTAGCGGTTTGAGCAAATCATTGATTAAGGTTGAGTGGATATATGCTACTTTATATAGTTTTCCTTGTGTTACTTTTGGTTTGATCTTTTCCACTCATGTGTTCACGATTTATACATTGTTCTCTACAAATTAAACATCCCTTTTTCATGCAATTTTGAGCTGATATTAATTCATTACTCCTTTCTTTGTATGCATGATACTTGAGTCCATTCATGGACTCTCCTCCTTGCATTCCGAGTTGGGTTGGAACCCAACACTCCTTTTTTTATCGAGTCGGCAGTCATCATGTTTTTGTTTTGAAAGCGGATGGACAAGGGTACAAGGCTGTAGTCGAAATACAAGCCTCCAAAAGTCCTAAGATGGACATTATACATTCATTATACACTGTATACATTCAGTATACATCAATATACAGGTCGGAAATGTGGGAATACAGGGCTGAGGATAAATACAGGTGTTCGGAAGCAAGAGATACATGAAAAGAGCTGATATATATGCCGATATACACTGATATACGACAAATATATACAAAAACGAGAATTGGGTTAAACCCAAAAATAGCAACGATTTTGGCCCAAGAAGGGCCCAAATTCAATTTCTCCCTTACTCTTTAATTATTTAATTGTGATTATTTATTGTTTGTTGTTTAACACTAACTTTATAATTGTTAATTAACTTATTTAGATCCCCAAAAGATGAGTTATTTTCTTTATGTTGGTTTATCTTCAAAACATCTTTTGTGTTCATTTATTTTATGTCTAGTATACCGGTCAAATTCTTATATCTTTAATTAAGTATATTTATTCTTAAAAAGATATGATATTTCATTAATAACCTTTTGCTCATTTTTTTTTTAAAAAAAATTGTTTTAAGTTAATCAAGTAAAAAAAATGTTTTTCTTTACTGTGACGATTTCTCAAAAGTTAGTCAAAGCTTTGGTCCCTTTTCATTTTTAATTATTTGAAGATAGTTCCCATGCTTTAATTGACTAAATTGATTTAAATTATTATTTTAAAAATGAATTAAATGAATTCTAATTAATCTAGTTTTATTAATATTCTAACCACTTGTATTTCGAGTCAAATGTTTCATTTTGATTCCCTTTCTCTAAAAAATAAAAATAAAAATGTGTCATCTATTTAATTATTTTCTCAAAGTTAATCAAATATTGCAAATTATTATTTTTTTATATTAAATCATTTTCCCCAAAGAATTAGTCAAAAAAATATATATTTTAGTCAAGTCGCAGGTCAACCGCATGTTAGCGGGCAGTTCGAATGCTTAAACCCTTCTCGAAGTGTAAATTGAACCCCGAACCCTCTTTAGTATTTTCAAATGATTTTTTTTCTGTTTAAATCTTTGAAAATTATAAGTTTTCTTAATTTATTTAAAAAATTGTGTGGCGACTCTTTTTCTAAGTATTTTTTAAAATTGTTTTATACTTAGAACATTTAAAAAAAAGTGATTTTTTTAAAGATAGTAAAATTACAACATAACAAGATCCACTTCTACTTTGACTCTTGCACAACTTGGTCGAGTTTGATTTCTAGTCACTAAGTCCACTTGTAATGGTTTCCCCACGGATGCAGTGCGATTGGGATGGACGGAAATGTGGCGCGTATCCTGTTCCAAGTCAATGCAGAAATCTATATCTCTATCCAAAGGCATATAAACCAGGCAAATCAGTAAGAAACTGTAACACCCCGACTTTTCTAAACGTCTAAATTAATTTGTACATTCGTGGAAAGACAATGAGGGTGAATAATAAATTAAGAATGATGTGGTATGTCATATTTTAAGTGTTCAAGGGTTGTATCTCAAGTTTTGAAGTTAGGTAAGTGGAAAAAAAAAGGTTGGCGAAAGTTACCGTAAATTCCTTTTTAAAGATTTGTCTGAAATTTGGGTCAAATATCTCGGACGTTTTCTCCCAATATATTAAGAATTATGATCCCCACGACCTATCGAATTGAAGGTCTACGAGTCTAGTTTCCAACGCATCAAACCGTTTGTTCATACGACTTTAGAATAGAGAGATATTTGCGTTTTCATGGGACTGCACAAGCAGGCACGTGAGGTGGGACCCTAGGTCGGTGGAATGTTATATATATCTTCTTCTTCGACCTTTTACTTCATTTTTAAGCTAAAAACCATAGAAATTAGATAAACCCATTTCTAGGATCAAGTGAAGTATAGATTTTCTCGACTTAAGTCCTTGACGAAAGTTGTTCTACGCGTTGGGCTCATCATCGTGGTATAATTTATTTTATCGATTGCATAGCATATCACACTTTAGTGTTGGGGCAGCAAGGGTTTGAATATATTTGAAGGTTTTGAGGCGTATTACGAACCTAAGATCGAGGTAAGACCCTTCTTTCATCGACTTTAGCCTTTATAAGCAGCAAATAGCAATTTGCGACGGAAATACATATCATTTATCGTATTGTCGTGGTATCTTTTATTTTTGTTTGTTGATTATGATCCTACCTTATTGTAGTATTGAGGGGATTATGAATAAAAGTCGTTAGGCCACGTGAATTCAGCGAAAAAGGTATGTTAAGGCTATTCTCTTCTTACGGCATGTTGCCTTAAAGCTTAGGAGCAATGTAATAGAGTTGTTATCGTTGTTGTACTTGTAGCCATTATTGTTGATTGTTGGCTGCTCGAGTGGATATAATCCTCTCTTATCGGGATTCTTATTCAGTAGTAGCGTCCCTATGTTGGACACGACTTAGAGGCTATTTGTATAGGTTGCTTATAACTAAATTGCTCGCTTTTAGATGTTGGATTGTTATCATTGCCCTTGGGGCTATTGTGGTTAGTTGCAGGAATGTGATCTATGCCTAGAAGGGCTATGTTTTGCCTACAGGGCTATATGGATGCCTAAAAGGGCTATGAGTTGCCTACGGGGCTATATTGATGCCTAGAAGGGCTATGAGTTGCTTACAGGGCTATATTGACGCCTAAGAAGGCTATGTGCTTCCTACAAGACCATGTTGTTGCCTAAGATGGTTATGAGTTGTGTATAAGCTATGTTGATGCCTAAGAGAGCCATGTGCTGCCTACGGGGTTATATTAATGCCTAAGAGGGCTATGTAACTACCTACGAGGCTAGGTGACTACCGATAGGGATATTTAGGCTGATTGGCACCTTTCGGGCTTATGGGGGCCTGAGTAGGTGGTCTTGTGTGTTGTTTGTACCTACCGGGATTATGGGGGCTTGGTTAGGTTGTTGTTTTATTAGTTTTGATAAGTTTAGATTTAGGAGAAAGTCAGTACACTTATCTTATCCTTGATTTATTTATCAAATTATTCCAGTATATCAGGATACCTCCTCATAGTCTGTTGCCTTTCATACTCTGTCCATTATTATGTACTGACGCCCCATTGTATGGGGGCGCTGCATTCATGCATGCAGGTCCTGACAGATGACCGAGTAGACCTCCTCAGCAATAGGATTGACTTTTACCCGGTTGGCTAACTCTTTCCTCCGGAGCTGCCAGAGTTGGGAGGTTTGTTACCGTTTGTTGTATATATCTTTATGGGTAGGATGGGGCCCTGTCCCGCTAATATTTACTACTCTTAGAGGCTTACAGACTAGTGTGTGGGGTGTATAGCTACGTTATGGCCATACTGGCCTATGTTGTTGATTTTCTGAAGCTTGTGAGTTGTTTGATGTATTGTATTGATATATACCTGCTTTTAATTTTGGTATAGATATCATGGTGGCCTCGACGGCACAATCAAGACTTCTGTCTAGTTGGCTATTTATTTATATGATCTCTTGGGGATAGCTGTTTCTTTTATAGATCAGTT
>JAJOOS010005406.1:0-24744 GCA_029582725.1 Solanum chiquidenum | reverse complement strand
CCCTCTCCCAGATCTCGCTCGCCACTCTCCCAGATCTCGCTCTCTCACTCGCCTCTCTCACTTTATACAAAAACGCAAATGTATAAAATGCGTGAAAATTGTATATATACATATATTTTTGTTCCCCTCTCTCCCCTCTCCCTGATCTCGCTCGCCACTCTCCTAGATCTCGCTCGCCTCTCTCACTTTATACAATTGATCTTTTTGTATATGTATACCAAAACAGATTATACAATTGCTTTCTTTTGTATATGTATAACGAAATATACATATTTATGTTTGCTATGGAGCGCAATTATGCAAACTTTGCTATAACATACAAATATGAATTTTATGTTTGCTATATGTGAAAGTTGCTCAAAATTAAAAGGGGATCCTGGTTTGTGATGGCGTCACATAGACGGGCCTAGAATTCTCTTTTATATAAATATATGATTTATAATTTTCAAAAATAATTACTACTAAGAATAAATAAAACAATACTAATAATTATGTCACCACAAATAATTTGACAAAAAGAGTAAACTTTTACCACACCAATAAATTAGGAAAATGACGTCTAAAGTATTATGAATTTGTAATAACATGTTCATACTTTATGGATATTTGCTTTTTATCAAAAGTATTTATTTTTTGAGATCTCTTATTAATGTAACTTGAGACAAGTCTGAAACATAAGTATGAAAGGATACAGTGATTCATGGGATTAAATTTTTAAAATATCAACTAATTTTAACGTATAATTTGCATTGACACTCCTGTTTGATAAAAAATAAATTCTTATACTCGCCGGAGATCGGAGAACTCTGAATTAATAGCAGCAAAGAAGAGCCATATCTGCGATCTGGAAGCATTTCCTGATTGAAAATCCATTAGGTTTCAGTAAGTTCTCTTTTCACACTAGCTCTAAAATTGCTTTAACATCATCTGCCTCGCTACAAAATTTTGTTTCTGAGGGTAGAATTTTGAAAAATATTGATGAAGCTGTTGCTTTATTCCGTCGAATGATAGATTACCGTCCTCCGCCATCGGTTAAGGCATTCACTGAATTGTTGAAGGTAGTTACGGAGATTCAAAAGAAAAAAATTACTCTGTTGTTATTCATCTCTTTAAAGAAATTACTACTTTGGGAATTGCGAACCGAGCATTGCAGCTTATAACACCTTAATTGACAGCTTTTGCAAAGATCGAATGGTAGATGATGCCCACAAGGTTTTCACTAGAATGACTAAGAAAGGGATTTATCCTGATAATATTACATATAGTTCAATTATTCAATGTTTTTGTAATTTTGGCCAATGGGAAGAAGTTAAGAAAGCTACTGAATCAGATGATCCATCATGGTGTGTATCCAAATGTCTAAACCTATAATATATTAGTTGATGCGTTTTGCAAGGAAGGTAGGGCGGAAGACGCCAAAGCTATCATTGAATGTATGATACAAAAGGGCGTTGATCCTGATGTAGTCACATACAACACATTGATAGATGGTTACTGTTGGCAAGGTCGGTTACATGAAGCAAAACAAGTGTTTGATTCGATGGTGCAGAGGGGTGTTCAACCTAACACTAACCAATGGTTACTGCAAAAGAATGGACATAGACAAAGCTATAGATCTTGTGAGAGAAATGTCTCTAAAACAATTAAAATCTGGAATTGTAACATACACCAGTACTGTTTTGCAGGGATTATTTCGAGTAGGGAGATTCTCCCATGCACAAAAGATGTATGATGAGATGCGTGTTTTAGGATTCAAACCCGATACTCACACTTATTGTATCATGCTAGATGGTTTGTGCAAGAATGGACATGTTGAAGAAGCTCTGGTGTTTCTTCAAGAACTGGAAAGAAAGAATGTTGACCTCAGCTGTTCTATGTATGATGTTGTTATTGCTGGATTGTGCAAAAAAGGTAAGCTCGATATTGCTCAAGATATATTCAATAATTGTGTGTTCTGATGGTTTACATGTCAACGTGAGGTCGTACAATGCAATGATAAATTGCCTATGACGGGAGGGTTTGCTAGACGAAGCAGAAGACTTGATGAGGAAGATGGAACAAAATGGTCTTTCACCCGAAGATTTTGCTTGTGATTTTATTTTGCAAGGATTTCTGAAAAGGGATAAGTTACATGAGGTATTTCCACTTCTGCAAGAAATGGTTGATAAGGGTCTCTCCTAATGCACATACATTTCAGCTGCTGATAAATCTGGCTTCAGCTGAATGTACTCTACTCGACATGATCCAGAGATTAAGACCCAAAGATTGTAAGTGATTGTGTTCTAATTTTGGTAAAGGAACAGGATGCAGCAGCCACCTGGTCGCTGGTTAGAGTTATGCAGGTAGTAATGTAGGGATTTGTTATTCATGTATTAGTTATTCTATTTTACTACCCTGCATTATAAAATAAATAAATTGACTCATAAATTATTCATGTGGGATTGTAAAAATAATAACCAAACACCGTACCTGGTGTGCTGAATTCTATACAAAGCAGCTAAAATCTACCAAACATGGTATTGACTATGCTAGCTTCAATATATGAATAATTCCCTTTGTAACCAACAACCAAACGACCCCCACTTTAACTGGATGATTCTTTCGTCCTTTTCTTACATAGCTCCTGTGTCATTGTCAATTATATGCTTGCTCTAAACTTCTAAGATAAAGGACTTGATATTACAGAGGAACGTAACTACAAATCATGCTGCATTTATTAAAAACATCTTCCCTTTTGTAATTTCTATGTTCAAGGAGGTTGGCACTTTTATGTATCAAAAATTGACACCACTCTTAGATCGTTGGATAGAGAAAACTACATTTCCCTTCTTTTTGCTTGAACAATTGAAACATCAATTAATGATAGCTTGTACTGTTTTATGATTACGTTACAGAGTATTGAACATTTTTCCTTTTTGAATGTTTACACTGGTTTCACATGTTGAGAAAATAACTGAAATATTCTTTCACTATTGACTAATGAATAGATTAGGATGTGGTTGAGATTGTCTGAAGATAAGCATCAGCCATCATGTGTCCTAGGAGGACTTGGGAAGAAGCAGTAAGGTGTAAATTGTCTTTATGCAACTCCAAACCCCTGGCATCAACAGTTTCTACATTTGCAAGGTCAGGATTTAACTGTGCTTCTCTTACTATATCTGTGTAATTTGTTCCTGAAGCTAGAGCCACCTACATAAGTTTGAACAAAAGAAGTGTAAACAAGTAAGGATAACTAATAACCAACTTTGCAAGGGATGCCTGACTGACCTCAGATTGTGACGGAGAATTTATTGAATTATTAAAGTTATGAGTTCAAAATCTAATATTTGTTGAAATTTTAGTGGATTTTCACACACACACACACATATATATGCTCCGTGTTGGAAATATACTGCATTTGGATGAACCTGCAGCTTAAGAACCGGTTCCTGCAGGCTGCAGTAAGAGTTACTCCCTTTGTTTCAATTTGTTTGACTTGCCTTCCTCTTTAGTCAATTTCAAAAAGAACATCTCTTTCTCTTATTAGCTACTCTTTCAATCCCACATGACATGTTTATGACCATAAGATTTAAAGACATTTTGGTACATTCCACATATCTTTAGTTTACAATCGCAAGACTCAAAAGTCTTTTTTTTTTTCTTAAACTCCCTGTCAAATTGAAAAGGAGGGAGTACCAAATTTAAGGTTACCTGGATAATCAAAAGATCTGGTATCCCAACATCACTTCTCAAGTCTGTGAAAAATTGCTGCATTTTTCCTTTATAAGCATTTGCATTACTCAGTAACGTTGTGTCACTCTCCCCTTGATACCAAAGCATAGCTCTAGTTACCCCACATTCTTGCACTGCAGCAGCCTTGGCTCTCATCACCAGCTGATTGTAAAGGAAAGTCCCCTTTTGCCATTGACTTATTCTGTTCCCCGCCATTGCGCATGGTACCAACCCTACTTCCCCAAGAAACGAAGTTTTATTCAACAAAGAATTTGCGAAGGGCATACCTGCACAGACGAATCTAGAATTTATAATTTGCATGTTTAGAGCGAGTCTTATCTATTTAAATCCACCTCAACATACCTGGACCAATCCCACAAGTAACATTCGCGTCGATATCTGCATGTAAAGGTTCAGTTGCCTCCACCCATTGAAGTTTGGCATCAAGTTTGAGGATGGCTGGATTTGGGCTACACTCCGGTGGAACGATACCATCCCATGTGTTATTCACAACGCCTCCTAGGCCGGACATGTTGCTTTGTCCAGCTAGTAAGAAGATGTTCTTCACCTGTGAATTTGCTATAGCTGTAAAATAAGATAAAGCCATAATCATAAGCAATGCCATGGACTTTGCCATTTTTTATATACACTATGTCTTTCCACTCAATGAATTTCATTCAACTTTTACAGATATATATATTATATATATATATATATATATATTGGATGAAATAGGTTGGCATTTGCATTTTTCATAGAAAGCTAGGCCCTTCTTATTTATTATGTAGTAGTTTTTTTCCATGTGATTCGTAATAGATAAATAAATTGTTATTGAAGAAGTATCATGTTGGCTCGAATCTTCCAGGGCACTTAATTGAATATCGATGGAACTTAATTGAAATTTATTAGTTTTGAAGCTTTAGGCTATACTATAGTATTATGTTAATTAAACACAGTCTGGAAACAGTAAAAGTGAATATTTTATATGGTTTTGGATGATTGGTCTCTCAACTCTGTGTATAAAACAATCTTATGCATGATGTTAATCCTGTGATAATTTAGTTAATAACTAGTGGAGTAATAAATTATGAGTATTTAGGTGGATATGTATTTTAAGGCATGTTGCATTTAATACTTCAATTGTCTTTAATTAACTTCACGAAAAGCCAGGTTTCGTAAGGCTTTTATTATTATTATTTGGTGTTGAGTACCCGCAACATTTATTGTTTGGGATAAATTTCTTTTGTGAAATGAAACTTTTTTATGACCGAAAAAAATCGTTTACAAGTGAATACTTTTGAATGTAGTTTTGGATTAAGACCAAAATTGTACTTGTGATTTGGGAAAATTTTAAATATGGTCTTTGTTTAAAGTATGGGTCAATCTTACCCATGTGGTTAACAGACTGACAAGAATTTGTCCCTATTCCAACTAAGCAACAAATTTATTTATTTATTAAAAAAAAAAAAAGTTGCCCTCAGTTGACTAATCTAGACTAATATTGTCCTTTCTCAATTCTCACTAACAATTTGATTTTGAACCTATTTGTTCCTATCAAAATCACAAAATACCACTTAACTGTTATTTAAACTCTCTTTAAAGAAGAAAAAAAACCCTATTTTCACCTGCCCCCTTCCCTCCTTCATTTTCCTTTAAATTAAATGGGAAAAAAAATCAGTTTCATGTATAAATTAACAAATATGTCTACACTCTTTTCCACCATAGTATGTCTACACTCTAATCTATAATCAGAAAAAATTGAATCCTTTTAATACCTGACTGAGGAAACAATCTTCTTTAAAATAAATATGATAAATAATGATAATATATAATATCACAAGTGGCGGTAAATGGAGGGATTGAATCAAATTTGTGCAGGTTGAAAATGGATAATAAATGAATTACAATGCACCATATGAATATGGATAAATTATGAATTGAATGAATCGTTGTAATCCATATTAATCGACCTAGGACCTGACTTGATCAATCCTGACCTCGATCTCAATCTTGGATCTAACCTCGATTCCAATCTTGATCTCAACTCGAGACCCTACCTCAATATGAGATCTAATCTCGATCCTAACCCTAACTAATTCTGACTCAAGATATGATTCCCATGGGACCCTCACCACGACCACGATCTCGACTCGAGCTCCAATTCTAATTCCTTATTCAACCTTAATCTAGGACTCGATCGTGACTCCAACCCCGACTCAGGAACAGACCATGAGTTAAGGGGTAGGTGGGGATGGCTGGTAGGGGGAGGGTTGATAGTGCGAGGGATTGGGTTGGGCATTTGTGAGTTTGTATATGAATACTCACATGTTATCCATTATTTCTATGAGTTAAAAATAGATTGAAATTTATATTTATCTAATTGAAATATAAGTGATCTAACTCATTAAAATTTGAATTAAATGAATTAATTTTATAACCATCAACTGAAAATTCAAATCTAAATATCATAGACAACTAAAAAAAACACCAAAATTTTAAAAGAACAAGAAATAATACAACCCTCAAAATTTAACACTTTTTTAACATAAGCATAAAAAAATAGTCAAAATATTTTCAAATTTGCAATTTCTTCTGACCTGAAAAACAAGACATGACAAACCAAAACCAACAAGAAAAATGCTAAATTCTAGAAGAAGAAAAAGAAAAAGAAAATTGAGAACCCTTAGAATCTAACAGATGATTTTCTAACAATTACCCTAAAATCACTCTAGCCATAAATATTCAAATGTGGTTGAAATTATACCTAGACATATTATATATAACTCTCTTCTCAACCACATTTAATTCACCAAAGCAAAAAAAAAAAAAATCAAACACAAATTTCAAAAAGACAATTATTATTTATTTATTTATTTTTAAAAAATATGGAGATGAAGAAGATTGCTTGTGTCACCCTCATTGTTGCTGCCTCAATTAGTTCAGTCATGGCTCAAATTCTGCCCCCAACCTCTGCCCCAATCTCTTCCCCGATCTCTGCCCCAGCCTCTGCTCCATCTAGTGATGCCGTTGCTGCTGCCGCCGTGTCATTGCCCCACGTGGCAACTTTGGCTGGGGCTACTTTATTATCCTTCTTCGCTTATTACATGCATTAAATTCTACTGTCAAATATCTCTAAAACAATCATTTCTACGTTAATAACGATAAAAAAAATTGAAATATATTTTTATATTATGTTATATTATATATTTTCTATAACATTATTTTGTTATAGAGACCAAAAGACGATTTAAATGATATCGTTATAATGAGATTTAATTGTAATTAGAAAGGGGAAAAAAAGGAAGAGGATGAAGAATTGAAGGAGATTACAGGTCTTGGTGGGAAGAGGGAAATATTTTTTAGATACATCTTTGTGTACTATGTATCATCACCAATAAAATAAAATCATTATTTTGTTGTTTATTATTGTTGTTTCCTGTGAAATATCCAGTTAACTGTATTTCATTATTTTTGCATTTATTTATGTGAGATTGATCGATCATCTCAAAATTATCAATGAAATCACGCGTTCAAATTCACAAAAACAAAAACAAAAAAAAAACACAATCTTCTCTCTAAAAAAAATATGATCAGAGAAAAAATATTTTTTTTATACTCTGCTCAATCGAATATAACGGTAATAGTTAAGATAAATTTTATAATATATCATATTAAACCTAATTCGATCTCGCAAAAATCAACGAAAAGCCAAAAAAAAAAAATTAGCATAAATTCAATTTGATGATTGAATAAAACATGTCAAACTTTATCCTATAGTAAAATGACACCATTTCTCCTAACAAAAATTCCCCTAGCCAAATGGTATACATGCAGTAAACAGAATCTGTACCTCTTTGCCTTCACTATAAATATCATGCTTTTCTTCAATCTTTCTACTGAAAAATAAATAAATTGAAGTCTCTCTTAGAAATAATTTATCATTAAAAAATAAATATGTTGTTATATATCAATGGCTTGTCTTAGGTTTTTCTATATTTATGTTGTACTAGTTTTGATAGTTGTTTTGAAGATGTCTGAGGCTCAAGACTTGGCATCGGAGAATATTGCACCTTCACCGGCGATGGCTACCGGCGATGGTTTTGCTCCGGCGACCTCTGTCGGAGTGTTCTTTACTTTTTGTGTAATCAATCTCGTTATTAATATGCATTGAGGTTTTGGTGATGGTGCTTCTACATTACCAAATACGATTTTGCTCTACCGGCAGCTACCTGTTTGTACTTTATTTTTATGCTACCACTTGTTACTTATGGAGTATTATGCAGTGTCTTGTTATTTTTCCTTGGTTATATAGATACCTGGCCTGTAGTATTTTGCGTGTAGTTTTTTAATATTTTAATTTTAATTTTAATATATAGTTGAATTTATCTCAATTTACTCTTGAGAAGTGGATGTGATGAGGTGATTTGGTTCGATTTTATATATTATTAGTTTAGTTTATCAATTTTTGAGTTTTAAATACTTTAGATCAATAAAAAAAAAAAAAAAAAATCCGCTTCAACCTGCCCCGCACAACCTTAAACCCGCATTCGCCCCGCTGCCATCCCTACTAATACTACTACGAATAGAACTTCCCTTAAAAGAGAGTGATTAACTAAAATAAAAAATAAAGTAGCAAAATACAATTCTAAACACAAAATGATGCATTCTTGCAGTTGAAAGACTATAACCGCCTCACCATTTTTCTGGATAGAGGAATAAACAAACGTGTACTTTAAATAACGAGTGATGTACACCTTCTCTATGGAGAAATTAAAGTTATACAACAATCTAACTTCAATTTACACGATTAGGAATTAGGTCAAAAATTTCAAACCAACTAATGCAGCAGAAAAATACTAACTCTAAGATGCTTGTTGTTTCCTTCGTTTTATTCTTTCTAGCGCACCAAGAGGGCCATCACCATCTTTGTTCTTGGCAGTAGAGTTGTCTTCTGCTTCATCATCTTCGTCCCTCTTACGGATTAGACCTCCAAACACTGCATCAGGGACTTCTTTCAGTGCAATTTCAACCTTATCATCATCCTCTTCAGAATCACTTTCCTCAGGTAGCTCAATATCCTCATTGTTTGCAGTGACTTTCTGTCCATTTGACTCAACTGCTCCTGCACTAACAAATCCAACTACCCGACTCTGTTCTTTGCTCTTTGTATCATTTTCAGGGGGCGCTAACTGCCTCTCAAGAGCTGCCATCTCATCATCAGCAACACCAGCTTTTTTCAAAACGTCCTTTGCTTCCTCAAGGGTCTGCATCTGATCCTTTTGCATGAGATACTCCGGCAGGATAAAATGTGTCTGCAGGTATAAGAAGCATGTCAGTATGGTCAATCAACAAAGTTCAAGAAATGCACAAATGTGAAAATATACAAAATTATTAAAAGGATGTGTATGAAGGAAAGGTCAAAAAGGTGAGACCAACGGAAGGACTAAGGAGATCGAGTGGAGTTTCCTAAACTATGGGTCTACACCACAGGTCTGCCTTAAGCCCATACTTATTTCCCAACTTTTAGATGAATCAACCGATAGCAGATCATTTGAGAACTCCATGGAGCATGCTATTTGCATATGATTGTGTCATTAAAAAATCTAGCAAGGATGTTAACCAAAAACTAGAACTATAGAGAAGCTAGCATTCTAGAGGAGTAGAGTAAGACAGAACAGAGGAACTTCAAGTTTAGCTTGCAAAAGAATGAATAACAAGTGAGATTGGATAGGTTTGTAGTAACTACTACAAACAACTCAAATATTCTTTTTGATAGGTCCAATAATTCAAATATCTCAAATCTTCCCCAAAAAGATGCAATGATAGATGAAAGTTGAGCATAAAGGACTAAAATAGGATAATTCAAATGGAGCACCATAGGAGTTCTATAGAACGATTCTGAGAGATGCGGCAATGTTGTAAGAGTGGTTGGTTCTCAACAGCCTAATATATACTTATCGGTGTTTCACAAATACGTATGTTAAAGAAAATGTGTGATCTTACCAGGAAATAACTAGAAATGATCAAATCAAACAAAGACATAAGCAGGGATATAAGAGGATAAATTATAAGGTGATCACCTAAGATGGTTCGGCCATATTTTACGTAGACCTTCAAATTCACGGATCCGGTAGTGTGACGTGTGACAATTTAAGGTGCTAAAAGAGAAGGAGGTGGATCCAAAATCACAAAGAAGTTGTCTCAAGAGACCTAAATCTCTCATAAATGTACATTTAGGTCAGAAAAAAGAACATAATGAACAAATGACCACTATAGGAGATACCAACTTGTTGGGGTAAGGCTTGGTAATTGTTAGAAAATTTGCATTAGATCTAATATTTGCCAGAAGTCCTCTTGGTTTGGGTTAAAGACTTTTATATCACTGAAGGGATATTGTGAGATTTAGAGAACCCTAAATTCGCCTTAAAAGACAAGTAATTGTTTTTCAATATTGGACTGCATGGACCAGAATATAACGGAATATGTATATAGAGGATTCTTACAACTCACTAGTATGAGATTAAGTGTAGTTGACTGATTTGATTGATATAATATACCAAGTCCATGATAGTTCATACACCGAGAAGTTAAAATGGTAGTTACTTAAGCTAAATACATTATGATCCCTTCCTATTTTCAAGAAATTCCCTGGCATAAAACATAAGTAGCTCTAACAGCAGGTTTCCCAGTGACCCAGTCTAATCAGAAGCTAGGTTGTCATATTCCAAAGTTAATTATATGCCATGTTGGATGATGCACATTGTAAAGTAATTATTTTATCCTCATTAAGTTGGTACTAGCATTCTAACCAGATTATTACTCTTCTTACACAATCCTTCCTATCAGAAGCCATCAAGTACCAAAACAATTTCCCTCCTCTGCCTTATTTTATGCCGCAAGTACACTAATACTTTTTGAGAGAAAGTACACTTTAATACTTTTTTGGATAAACTATGCCGCAAGTACTCTTTGGTCTTAATTCTTTGTGAGAATACGATTGAGCTCCTTAATTTACTGATCTCATGGACATCACAGATGGCTAACTTAATGATTAACCGAGTATTTTTTTACCTGGCTATAGCTTGCAGATACACTCCTCTTCACACGGAGCATCTCGCGGAAGGTATCCTCGTTACCATGCTGCACCTCAAACTCATGCCACTTGTTCCAGAAATCAGGATCAGATCTAGGGTCTGCGAATTGTGATGAGTGCTTGTATAGTGCACGAGCACGATCAATCTCTCCTAGGCTCTTCTCAAGTTCAGCATACTTTATGCACATAACTTTCACGTCCTTGTCTGGAAGCCCAGACTCAATTGCTTGTTCATATATCTCCCGTGTTCTTGGAACACCAAATATCTCAGCTGCACGAGCTATATAGATCTCGTACATGCTCAATTTCTCATTTGCTGGAACAGCTTTTGTAGCTTGATCATAAACCCTCATAGCCCGCTTCGCAAGACCATAGTCTTCCTCTAATTTAGCATATTGAAGATACAATGGCTTCACAGCATCAGCAGGGGTCTGGTGGGAATGGAAACAGTACAAGATGAGTATCCAAACATAGTTTGACAAACAGAATTTACGGAACGTGCTTTAAGATGCAACTACGCAGACAAGTAGTAGTTAAACATTACATGAGAGCCTCTGCTAACAGCATTAAGCAAAATTTCTCCCATAATTTGGAAGTGCAACTATCACCCAAGACATGGCCAATATAGGATTTTAGACTAAAACAACAAATTTATGTGATATCAGCAAATTACAGGCAACATAGGTGAAGCTGCGTGTATATTCATTGTGCATCAAAAATAAATATAAAATGCACACAGGTAGACATGACAAGACCTCAAACTAAACCCTAAGGAAAAAAAATCAAGATGCGCAGCACAATGCATAAAATGATTCAATGAGCTATCTAACCACTTTTGCTCCCTTATCCAGGTAGAATACTATCATATAAAAAGTAGAGGATGATGAAAGACCAAAAGGATAATTTGGAAAGTAACTGAAGACGGTGGCTGGAGGAAGATAGATTTCCGGACACTTCTTAAACAGAAACAGGTGTCTCCCAAAACATCTAGGCAGCCAATGGTTTCTCCCATCAGTTTAAACCTGTTGCTATCGTAGATCCGCCAATTTTCTTCTTTACTAACAATAATAAGTTACGCCAGAGGGGATGTTGATTGACTGACACTAAATTGCACCCAAAAAAGGGGATGTTCCTGTTGTACAATGCATAAACAACTCCAAGAAATTCTAATGAATATCAGATCTGTACAGGAGGTCAAAAAAGTGGCTGGTGCCCTTACATACGTTCAACACGCATAAGGATATGATATTGCTAATGAGAAGCAAAGGTGCCAATATCAGAGCGATGGCAAAATCTCCACATATTCATTAAGGGAGTTGGAGAAAAACAAGGAAAAACTCATGAGATTTTTAAACATCAGTTGAGAACCTAACATCCAATTAAAACAGTGAATCATTGAATTCCAAAAATCATCATCGATGAACTTACCATATTGGAGCAAAAAAGAACAATTTTACAATTCAGATTATATCATAGAAAACCAATGTTATATTTGGTGACTGAACAAATAAAACATATTGTCATATACATACCTGTTCAACAGCATGCTCAAATAACTCTCTAGCTCGTTCCAACTTTGCCTTCCCATATCTCTTCACAAATTTGGAAAGATAGGTAACCCATATATCCTTAACATGTGGGTACTTGAAGATCTTCACACCCCTCTCGTAAACCTTGAATGCATCCTCAAAGTACTTGTGATCCTAGACAAAATGAATACCAGATATTATAGGTTAAATCCAATTGCACCAGAGAGAAAAGATATCCAAAATTCTTTTCTTGAGTTTTTGCATTTTGACCTCAAATGTATGCATTTTTTATCTTCACTTTATCCTCTTGTTTTTTTAATCATTTACATCCCGATCTTTCAATGTCTATGTGAAATCATAGAAATCTCATTTTCTGATGGATGAAAATAGTAATTACATAATCAGAAAAACAGGCAGAGTAAAAGGAGAGACTATTCACACATGGAAAATCAATAGAAGGGCTAACCCAGCAGCAATAGTGAAGCCATCCAGTAGATAGTCACTAACTATACAAAAGGCTCCTTCTTAATGGAAAATCAATAACAGTAAAGATTTCTGAGTCATAAAAGTAAGAGTGGAAGGATTTCATGTTGTAAGCAGACATTAGGATAGCATCACACAGCATAAGGCCATTGCCCCACTAATGGGATTTGTGTAAAAGTCTAAAAGATACTATTTGATATTTGTTTACAACTTTCATTTGGCAGGAAGTTAAAAAGAAATTATGCCTAGTAAGAAACAAACCAAGTAGTTAGTAGTTCTTTAATAAATTCATATACTTTGTTATTTAGTTTCCAAGTGAGGAGAAGTGACAAATGGGATACTCCACATTCTAATGGGGGAGAGGATTTTGAATAGCTGTTTGATTGCAGAAGCTCTATGTTACCTACACAATGAAACTTCTCAGCCAGTTATTCACAGCTTCTATCAAGAATCCTTCTTAGTGACAATTTAGTATCCCAAGAATATTCTCAAATCAACAAGTATGCAGATTGGAGATCTTTTTCAATCTGGAGATTACTAAGCTTACTAATGTTGCCTTCCATCTTTCTCCCACTACTGGCCCCTTATTCGTTTTCCTTGTCAATTTTTTCCTTCCAATCCCACTTCCGTTTTGGGAATTCAATCCCTATTTTGCCCCTCACAGAATTAAATCTTCTAAAGTTCTGCAAAATAACTTAAGACTAGAGGGTAAATCGTGGAAAATAACTGGCGAAGATGCAACCAGGAAATGGTTCATACATTAGATATGCAAAATGCAAAGAACTCCCCCATTCTTTTAAGAGCACGTAAAACAGTAGGATGATACGTAAGTAATGATTAGAATGAAATTCATACCTCCAGAAGTACTGCATAATTTATTATAATCTGTGGTGTAGCAATTCTCAGATCCAAAATTCTTTCATAGACCACACGAGTTGACTCTAAGCTTCCTAGACTCTCCTCCAAATCCACAAACAGTAACCAAAGCCTTAGAGATTTGTGTAGCTTAATTTGCACTGGTTCATTTCCATCAGCAGCAACTGCATGTTAAAACATGAAGAGAGCACCAAGAGTTAGCCCAAATATCCACACAGCATCAATCGACTGAAAATGAAATTAGATACCTAGATTCCTCAGTCAAGATATACTAAATGTTTCCTAAAACTTTTCAGCTTCAATTTTAAAGACTTAGATTGGTCATGGAGTTCAAAGAAAATAATTAAAAGCATATGATTAGTTTTATAGCCAGGAGGGTACAAAAATAGAGACAAAATTTACTTTGCTAAGTTTCAGTTTCAAGAGAAATTGCTCACTCAAAGAGACATGATTTGCCTGGTTGCTAATTAGGAAGGCATGCCTTATACATGAGGCATCACAGAAAAGAGGTATGCAGATTTGCTCAAGTTGCTTCATGTGTGAGCAGGAAATTGAGGTAAACAACCACTTATTTCAACACTTTCAAACAGCTACAAATCTGTGGAACATTTCTTAAGTACACTTAGGGGTCGTTTGGTTGGGAACAAGTTATCCCAGGATTAATTATCTTGGGATAACTTATCCCACCATGTATATGGGATAACTTATCCCATCACTATGGCATAAATGGTGGGATAAGATATCCCAAACATGGCAACCAAACAAGACATCAAAATTTAATCCCAGGACTATTTTTTTATCCATGACTATTTATTCTTATCCCTCACACCAAACGATCCCTAAGGGTTAGCTGGGTGATGGCTGATGCAAAAAGACTACTCTGGAGCTCTTGAACAGTTGGTCAGGAATTGGAAGCAGGGGCAGGAAGGAAGAATGGTGGAAGACTATCCCAGTATGTATTTGGCGGATCATTTGGGAAGAAAGGAATGCTAGGTGTCTTGAAAGGGAAAAATATCAACTTTCAGAAGATAAAAATGAATTAAATTAGCCTTCTATTTTTTGGTGTAAAGAAGATTTGGAAAGGGCAGTGGTAAATTTAGTTGATTTCCTAGGAGACCTGTAATCTGACTACCCTTATGGGGGGGTGCCCACTATGTGGGATGCAAGTTTCCAATTCATCATTTCTTAGGATGATAGAATTTTTTGTGAATGCAAAGTTACCCTTAACTCAAAAATAAAAAAAAGAATCACCCGCTGTCTGGATTTTTTCCAAATGCAAGCTTTTTTCTTACTACTTGCTACTTCTGTAGATTTTATTTTTTTTGGATGAAGAATTACTTCGGTAGATTGTTTTACTTCAAAAGTAACACGAAACCACATTCAAAATTTTAGTTCCTGATGAATGGTAATACCAATATAGTACTTTTTTGTATTCCATGACTCAATTAGATCTAATGCTGAACTATTATTTAAGCTTGATGGGCTAAATACTTAACAAGTGACAAGAACAAAGAAACAGTCATGAAAAAGAAAGAGCACAGATACAAAAGGAAAGTCAGAATTACCTCTCCGTTTGACCTCAACAGTTGGTTCAGCAGTGGCACGTCTCATCAGTTCTAGAGCACCCTTGAAATTCCTGTGACGTAGTTCCATCTCAGCCCATTCACACCAAACACTAGCCAGATGATCAACAGTTTTATAATTCACCTGCACTGCCTTATCAAAGATGACTCTCGCATTTGCAATATCCTTATGATTTTCATAAAGTTTTGCAAATGCAACCCACAAAGTATGTGGCTTCCCCACAGCTTTCATTGGGTCAATAGTTCTAACTGCCTCAGTGAACGTTAATATTTGCTTTGTCGGATTCCCTTCGAATAGTTTTACCCTTCTATGCCACTGTTCTACATTATGCGGATTTTGCCTCAAAAGGACACTATTCGCAAGCTCTGGCCTCCTATCCATAAGATGTTCTAGCCTCGCTAATCTCAAGTCAATATCCTTATCATCATTTAGCCAAAACTCTTTAAGCTTCTTCTCCAATTTTGCCACATTCAACCTATCATCCTCCTCATCCACATCTTCCTCTGCCCCAACCTCACCGTTACTCCCTTCATCCTCCACCTCACTATCACTCATCTCCTCCATTTTCAAGGCAAGCATACTCTCCTCAAACTGGGAGTACGCATCAAAGATAACACTAAAATCCCTAACAGTCACCACAGTTGTCATCCCTTCTTCAAAAATATCTCTCGCCTTCTCAACCAACTTCCTCCTAATGTAATAATCCGCCAACGACGTCCAAAGCCTCCCAACCTCATCGGTAAACTTCTTAATCCCTCCTCTAATTATCGCATCCACATTCAAACCTGATATTTCAGTAGCATGCTGTGTTAACAAGTCACACAGCTCCAACCAAAGCCTATGTTTAGTCTTCCCTTTAATAGAATAAAACCGATCATCATTTAATACACCAGCTAACCTCTCTGCCGCCTCCTGCCACAGCTCAGAATTCAACAAAAACTCAAGCAAATCCTCAATATGGGAAGGGTCATACTTCAAGTACCTCCTATAAACCCTAAGTGATGTTTCAATAGGAATTCCCCTTTGACTAACAAACACTAAATAATGTTCCCAAATCCTATCATGCTGAGTAACAGGTAATGCACACAATGCTCTATCGAAAGTGCGTCTAGTTCGAGTAACAAGCTTCTGTTGAGTTAAACTCACCAAGTACATGATCCAAATCCGTGGCATTTTGTGCATTGTAACAAGCGCTCTCTCGAAAGTGTTGTTTAGAGCTTGGTACAGGGAGTGGTTGATTGGAAGATTCCGAACTAACTCCAGACGTTCACGGAGATACGCGTGCCATATTTTGTAGCTTCCGGGGAGAGCTTGTAGAGCTCGTTCGTAAAGCACTCTTCGTTTTGTGAATGGCGCATCTGCTCGTGCCACTAGATAGCGCCACCACTGCTTCAGGCTGAACGGATTTCTGAGGATCTCTTCCTCGTACGGGAGGTCATCTTCGGTGGGGTAGAGCTCCCTCGGGATTGACATATTGAAGGCTGTGATTTGAATTGGATTTTCGCTTTAAAATGCGATTGGTATTATATATAAGAGAGAAGAAGTTCAGAAACTGAATCCGCCGGCGTAAATCGCCGGGAAGTTGTGAGGAATCTGGGTTTTGGCAGGAAAAGAAAACCCTACTGAAGAATGATGAAGATAGGGAACAAGTCCTTTTTACTTTTAAATTTTTTTCTAAGAGTTAATTTAAATTGAATAAATAATTACTAACATCCAACAGTTAAGCACCAAAATCAATAAATTGAAAATTCATAAAAGTATTTTATTGATTTAATATATTTAAAAATTAAAAATTAATAAAATAAATTAAAAGTTAATGATAAACTTCAAAATCAAAGAATGGATCCCATCCATTCCGGCCTTATTTGTTGCCAATGGTGCTTTTCTTAAAATTTGTGGCCCATTTTAGTAATTTATTCATTTCAATTTAATTATATTACTTTTCTTTTGATTTGTTATATATCTAAAAAAATTACATTAAAAGAATTTTAAACCACAATAATTAACAGTTTAATTTATTCATTATATATTTTAAAATTATATAAAAAGTATTATAATCATAATAATGAACAACTTCAGATATTTCAAAAAACATATAAAAATTTTAATTGACTATTCAAAATTCATTTATGTTCGATAAATTGAGACAAAAAAAGTACTTAACATAAAATATCGATTTATCGGTTATTGATCGTTATTAATTTGGTAATCGATTTACCCGTTAAGAATATTTCACAAAAAATATTAAAAATTACTTAAAAACAAAGTGGCACATAAGTTAACAAATTGTATATCTTGCTCAAAAGAAAACATTTGCACCTAGTAGAATTATTATGAGTTTGAGACAGTTAGAAATAAAAATATAGAAAAAAAATTTAAGTCAAAGACTTTAAATAAATTTATATTATTATTTTACTATCGGATTACGCTTAACCCATTAATAAAAAAATTCAAACCATTAAGAAATATTAATCTGATATGAAAAAATAAATCAAAATCGCTTAATTTGTAAGTCATTATCGATAATAGATAAATCAATGATTTATTTATTTTGAAAAAAACTTATTAATTTATATTCAGTCTTAAATAACACTAGTTAAAGCACACATGCTTGGAGCCTTTATAAATAGCAGTAAAGTAAAACTTTGAAAACAAAAATACCTTTATATTTTTAGGTATGTTTAGCAAAATAAAAATTATAACTCAATGTGCAAAATTATAAATTATCAAACTCTCTTGAATATGGATGGAACACAAAAAAAAAAAAAAAAAAACCTAGTTTGAGAATTTAAGTATATATTTGTGAATATCAATCCATACTCCTATTATTAGAGTTTTGATTTTTTTTAGAATTACTTATGTACATGAATAAAATATAATATAATACTATATACTATAATAAATATGTCACAGGCTAAAAAAAATGTATGTTTAAGAATGTATAAAAAGATTGTAGTAAAAAAAATTGATTCCCCAAATAATATCATGTTTATTGGAGGGTAGAAGCAGTTTGAAAATTTTCAATCTTAGAATGAAGCAAAATTAAAGTAGAAAATTGTTGTGAAGTTAAATTTGTGGTAAAATAAGTTTGCATTTCCTTTAGTTACTTGCCATTCTCTCCCCTCATTTCTTAACAATCCATGAAACACTACCAATTGGTCCAAAATAATTTTTAAAATGTTCATTTTTACCAATAAAATCTTCCTTTGTGTCCTCTCCATTACTTATCACGTTTGCTAATAATAATTAAATTAAAATATTTGTCACTTTAAAAAAATCAAGAAGTAATAAAAATTACGAACGCGTTAACTTTTGTGGATTCGCTAGAATTTTGAACCAATTTAACAAGATTGATATGGGATGAATATAATTTTATACAAACATAGTTCTAATCATACTTATACTGAATCACCATCAAATTGAAGATTAGAAACAAATTAATCATAAACAATACTCCTTTCGTTCCTATTTAGTTGTCATGTTGTGCTTTTCGAGAGTCAATTTAATTAATTTTTAAAGCTAAATTAGATAACATTCATTCAATATTTTAAAATAAAATTTTAGATGTTCAAAAACTATACGAAAAGTATTATAAATTGCAACTTTTTTCATATCAATGTGATGAAAAAAATACATTTTATAATGTTAATCAAAATTGATATTGTTTAACTCTAAAAAAGAAAATTATGCCAATTAAAAAGGAACTGAGGGAGTATATTACTGAATTTGAGTGTCAAATCTCAAAAGTTGTACAAAATATGGCATATAAATTCCAAAAAATTCAGTAAATGTTTTTTGGACTTCCTTTTTCTTTTTCTTTTCCGGTAAATAGTTTGTTGGTGGAAAAGAATCGAGATCCTTGAGTATTTAAGGACCCTGTAACCGAAAAAATATGACTCGAACACTTCATTTGCGTTTTTAAGCTTTTTGCTCGCAGCAATCTTCAGCAACAATGGCTTCTCTAGTTTTCGCTCGGAGATTTTTTTTTTGTCAAAAATAAGTAAATAGCACATAACAAAAAAGTTTACAGGGTCGTAAGTTGTGGTTGTGCCACTACAGAAACAATCGAACTAGCAGATGATGTATGTAAAACCTGCCTAGGCGAACTAGTATTAAACATTAACCTACTGGAGTGGGACACAACCTGCACTCTTCTACTATACAACTCCCCATCCTTGTCAGCCCGCAAATATCCGTCAAGGATGCTGATGAGTTCCAAAACAGCATAGTGTTATTATCCACAAATTAAAAGTAGTAGTTATGGCGACAACAACTAAAGCATCCGCTAGTTTGTTTTGTTCCCTGTAAACATGACTAACTCGGGGATCACCCATCTTGCGGAGGAGGTAACTGCAATCAATTAACAAAGGAGAGTCTTGAAACAGTGGTGAGTTTAGTAGGTGCACCAACTGTAGTGAGTCAATGTTAATTTCCAGATGCATCATCTCATATTGCAGAGTCTTAGTAACAGAGCTCGTATTTCCATCTCAAGAGGCTGAGAAGTAGGACAAGTTCCTGTAAATCCAAGAATCCAATTATCTCCTACAGTATTTCTAAAAACACCTCCTAAGGTAGATAAGCCTGAGAGTGAATCGCAACCACTATCTGTATTAAGCATAATGTTAGGAATTTTTAGGCGGGTTCCACTTGACATACATGTGAACAAAAAAAATGTTTGGGTTTTGAATTTTCCGTCATGAACCAATACTCACCTGCCACCTACCTAGGTGTTACTAAGAAAGGGTGACCCTCCATTTTAACCCTCAAACTCCATTTTTTCTATACCATTTAAACACTTATACTAATTTTTATAATTTATTTTTATTTATGTTCTTTAATTGCAATTTCTTATTTTTAAAAAAATAGACGTGTGCCTATTAATTTTCGTAAAAAAATTAAACATTCGCGAACGAACATAAAAAATTTCAAATAATAATATTATTTTTTGATATTTCTCTGTATTTTTGCATGAAAATAAATTGACGAAAGTTCTTTGATTTTCTTTCTTAAACATTCAATTAAATTAAATAACACTACTTGTTTATTGTTTCTTATCATCTAGGCTATCTAAATTTAACGCAAATACTCACTTTTAATTTTTAATATAAATCAATACGAATAAAAAAAAACCATCTTCAAAAAGACTCGACTGACTTTGTTAATAACACTACTAAAAAAAGACTCTTGTTCATTGCTAATAACACTACTAAACAATGTTAAAACTCGTCTGACTTTGTTAGGTTGTCGGTGATTTTAAAGAAAGAAAGTCAACACAATTTCGTCGGTTATCCTTCACACAAAAATACATAACACTCTTAAAAAGAAATTATTATTTTTTAAAAATAATTACTTTTTGTTAATTTTTGATTTTTTAACTAAAATTAACTGACACATGTCGATTTAAAATAAGAAGTTGCAATTGAAGAATATATATAAAAATAAAGAAATCATAAAAATAGTATTTCGTGTTAAAATGGTACATAAAAATGGAATTTAAGGGTTAAAATAGAACAAGACTAAGTTAAAGTGTCAAAATGAAAAATGTGGACAAGTTAGAGGGGTTGTATATGTGTTCGGCCTTTATAAAATGTACAATTTTCAATCAATACATAATGATGTCTCAATATTTTGAGTTGTTAATTTTATTTTTAAAGAAATTTAAGATTTCATATTCAATTTTACGGTATAATTTTAGTTACTAAAATTTAAATGATGACACAGGAAAGCTAGAGTAGTTTTTTTTTCTTTCTTTATTCAGTAATGTCTTTCAATTTGCATATACTTTTAGCAGCAATACAATGAGTTCTCTATTTCTGGCTCGTAGATTTTCAACCAATTTTCTCAGAAAATCCTCAAAAATCTCAATAAGTTCCTTGTTTCCCATCTTCAATCGCAATTACAATTCAAATTCTTCTTTCGAAAAGTCTTCCATCGTCAATCGCAATTACAATTCAAATTCTTCTTTTGAAAAAGCTTCGAATGGTAGCACATATTTGTCAAGGAACTCTTTGCCATCGTCTGATGAGAAGTATTTGTATAATTCATCCTCAGGGCAAATATATATAATTCAATTCATGAGGATTTTGTTAAACAAATCCCAAAGGATTTGAATGATATCACCCTTGAGGATTTGCGCAAACTAACTGATCTATTGTTAACATCCATGGACAACTTGCGCCATACTTTTACTTTTTTTTTGGAATTGTAACTATAATGTTAGGGTTTCAATGCAATAATATGGTACATTTTTCCTACATTCATGTTATAGTTAATTTTGCATCGATGAAGCAATGTGGTTCGATGAAAGAGTTCAAATTACTATTGCAGAAACAAGGCAATGGCAACGCGAAAATTTCTTCAGCTTCTTCGAGAATTGAAGAAATCAGATGATAGCATATCTAACAAAGTGCTTTCAATTTTTTATGTGTGTTTTTGGATCTTATTTTTAGTTGTTCGTTAGGAATCAGAGGATTGGAAATTATAAATTATAGTGATTTTACTTTACCAAATTAAAGAAGTGTGTGTGATGTTATTCGACGAATTTCATAGGGCCTTTTGGACATTATTTCAAAAAGTGTCGATTTATATTTATTTATTTTTTTGTTGATTTATACTTTGTTTGGATAGTTGTTATATTATTAATTCATAATGTATTATAGTGTATTGTACAGGGTACATGAAAAGTTAAAGATAAATAGGATTATTAAATAATAAATAAAAATTAAACGAGAAGAAAATATTAAGGGTACATCAAAAGTTAGGGTAAAAGATAAATAGGATTATTAAATAATAAGTAAAAATTAAATGAGAAGAAAATATTAAGGTAACATGTGATCACACCAAATTAGTTACACAAAATCAGACTTTTTGTCGTTACCTAACGATGAATCTAAATGATACGATACAATAAAAAAACATTGTATTTAAACTAACAATACAATGAGTATCAACTAACAACCATCCGAACAAGGTATTACTGTTGAAATTTTGTTTGAACATTCGATTTGAATTTTTAAGTTGTATTTTTCTATCATAACCACAACCTCACACAATTTGTGAAAACTATCAAAATTCCTAAAATATTATACTATCTTACCAAATGAATAAGTCATAGTTTATAAACAAGATATCCAAAATATACTAACATTTTCCCTTTTATAAATAATGATTGTGATTACATGTTACAACAAACTTTCAAACAAACAAATTTTTACAAAATTCATTGAGTAACTGATTGTTTTTTGATATCACATAATACGAATAATCTCTTTAATTTTCAAAATATATCTACCTATTCACGAGTTTTAGGAAGTTAAATACTGATTTTAACAGGCAATATATATATGCCTTATGCGTAATATATATTTGGCAATTCGACTAGCAAAAAGATTTCCGCGGTTGCCTCTTAATTTTAGTCAATTGCTAAGTATTGTTGTTTTAGCATGTAATTAGCATTAATAATAGTGTGTTTTGTGTTGTTTGTAAGTAAGGGTGAAAGTAATTATAATATCCCTCAATATAAATAGTTTCTTGATTTTATTTTTTATTTTCTCTAGTGTATTGGTCGAAAAGAAATAGTCTAGGTATTAAATGAGCAACTAGGTTTTTTTTATTTGCGTAACATATAACTTTAGTAGCAATGGCGTCTCAACTAGGGTTTTCAACTAAGCTTCTTAGAAAATTCTCAATAAGAAGTTTTTTCTCTTCAATTTTCAATTACGATTACGTTTCAACCACCCCAAATTCTTCTTTCAAAAAATATTATTTGAATAGTACTAGCACATATTTTCTAGCACGAAAAACTAGTAACGAGAACTTTTCTAATTACAAGTTATTCGAAAAAGTTAGATGCTATTCATCATCAAAATTAGGAGACGATAAAAAGAAGTTAGTTGATGATCATGACAATGAATTTTTCAATTACTACTTATATGATAAAAAGTTTCTTGACGAATTATTCAAGGGAAAATACATCTCAGCAGGACACAAGGAATTTGTTCATCAATTCCCAAAAGAATTTCAACGATATCACCCTTGAGGATTTCCACAAACAAACTGAAATACGGTTAGAATCCACGAATGACTTGCACGCAATGTCAAATGTTTTTGGATTTTTGGTATACATGTAGTGATTGGGGGCCATTGTCTTCAGACAATTATACACTTTTTGTTGATGGGTTGTATTGCCCGATACGACAAATCTAAGCTTTGTAAGTCGATGGAGAAGCTCAAATTATTAATGCAACAACAAGGAGAGAATGTTCAGGTTTATACTCTTGTTATATAACTTCTTTTGGAATTGAAGAGAATGGATGAGCACACGATGCGTGTTAAGATTTCAATTCTTGGTGTACGTATGTTTTATACCTATTGGATGGTTAAATTTATCTTTATTTATTATTTTGGAACTTAATTATAGGTACTATACTTTATCAAAATAAAGAATTATCACACATATGATGCATTATATTTGATGGATGGGTTGAGCCAATTATTAATGTATTTCCATTTGTTGACTTAGTCCTGAAAAAAAATTGTAACATGCCCCGAGTGACTTTACTTTTAGTACCTTTAAATACTAGTTAAACTTTGGAAACAGTCTCTCTACCTCGTAGTGGTAAGGTTTACGACTCTACTCTCCCCAAACTTCACTAGGTATGTATATTGTTGTTCTATGAAATGTCCTGGTTCAACATGTGTCCAGGACATTTACAAAGTTTAGATCAAATTTTCTAATCCTAACTGTATTTTGTGGAGTTTGTACAGCATCAAGGATTACCAGAACTAAAAGCTCACAAAAGCTGGCTCATAGGAGCTGACAGAGTGTCCAAATAGTTCAGTACAATTAAGATACTTGTCCAAAAGCCAGACATACTTCCATAGCACAATATGGTTGAACTTACCTGTGGATGAAGAATTTACTTTGAGGGCATGTCCTAAGGTATATTATCTTTTAATCCGAGTCTTTAAATCTTTTTGATGATTCAGAATTTAGTTATTGTAAATTATCATCTTAGTTGAATTCATGGTTTAGTCACACTCTCCCTTACACTGGTACTTATGCAATCAGGATAGTATTTGAGTCTCTGGTCTCACCATCTGCTAACCTGCCTGAGTTTAAAAATTCCAATCTTGAATATACAGAAAGCTACTCAATTTACAAATCTTGTAAATGCATACATATAGATGTTCAGGTCAAGTGAATTTTGAAGATTGGTAGCAAGTATATGACTGTAACACTACTTATCCTAATAGATTAAGTTGACTGGTTCCATCACTTCTTTTCTTTTGGCATAATATCAATATTATTCAGCAAACTCAAACAATTTAGAGTGAGCCGCCCTTGTTCCTAAAAACATATAGAAAAAGGAAAGAAAAAAAACTAAATTTGTGGGTAGTCCTAAACAATATAGGAAAAGGAAAAAATAATTTAGGAAATTTGTGGGCAGTCCTAAACAATATTGGAAA
>JAJOOS010005405.1:0-13793 GCA_029582725.1 Solanum chiquidenum | reverse complement strand
TACTCTTTGTCTCTTTCTAATATTTGTATTGTACAATTTATTTATTTGAATAAATATACGGCTATTCGCCTTGATTTTCTTTTAAATAGTCTCTTATAATTAATCCAAGTCAATTTAGAAATTTAATTTTCTACTATTTTAATATTAGTTTAAACTTGAATATAAAATTGAATTTTAAGGTTTAAACTTTAAATTTAATATAAACTTTAAACTTTAAAGTCAATTTTAAACTTTAAATTCAATATAAACTTTAAAATTTAAAGTCAATTTTAAACTTTAAAGTTTAAACTTAAATTCAATTGAAACTTTAAAGTAACTTTAAAGTTTAAAGTTTTAAATTGAAGTTTTTTAATAATATAATTTTATTAATTAATAATATAATATTATATAATAATTAAAGTTAATAAAAAAATAAAAAAAATTTATCGGTACACAATGATCCGGTAAGAACCGGTTCCGGTCCAGTCCAAACCGGTTCCTATCCGGTAACTAAGGGACCGGACGGAACCTTTTGGAAATTTCCGGTAAAACCAGTTCCGGTAAGACCCGGTTCCGGTAACGAAATCCGGTAACAAGGACCAGTTTTAGTAAAATCGGTCCTGTTGATCCGGTCCTGTCCGTTTGCCAGCCTTAGTCGAAACGCAACACTCGATCCATTCAACAAGCCACAATCACAATCACAAAAAGTACATTCTCATAATCATACAATCAAGTCATGATTCATGACATTCATCATTCATATATCTCATATACAATTAATGTAATCAATAATGCAACATTCGCATACATACATACATGTATCATAATGAAGCAAGAACAAACATACATCGCACAATCATAGAATCACAACCATCACCTACCTCGAAACAAGCTTGAAACCCTAAGAAACTTGATTATTCCCCTTCCGGATTCGTTCCGCTTGTTTTTGGTCTACAAACAATAAATATAATACGAGAATCAATAAGCAATCACTAATTACCCGGATTACTAGCAATTCTATCAACCCTAGATCATACCCATGATCCCACTACCCAAATTAGGGCTTTTTCCCACCATAATTCTCATATCAAAACTCTCCCCCATCGATATTTACCAATTAGATTATGTTCTACGGATCGAAAAATGGATTCGGGGAGTTAAAACCTTACCTTTAGCCTTAAAGATGGTGGAAAACTGTCAAGAATCACTTGGGGTTTGTTTTCCATACTCTCAAAGTCAAAGGGTGCAGAATAAAGACATTTTGGGGTTTATTTCCGACTTAAGTCGCGTTGGGCCCACCACAACGGTACTCACCCCGCTACAGCGGCCCCGCCCCAGCGGCTTGCATGGAACCAGTGAGCTATTTTAATAATTCCAAGACCCCATTTCACAACATACTTCCAATTAACAACACTCAGAAACTACCTGTTCACGCTAAAATTAATTTCGAGAGTTCTACTCACCCGAATTTAATTTTATAAAGTCGTACAGGTTCCTTAACGACTTACCTATATATTCATGTGATCAAATTCATAATTAGATCACCCAATTTCTATCAGATTTCCTCAGACGTTAATGACTCCGATTTCGTCCAAATCTGGACTAGGTTAGGAAATTTCAAGTTATTACAAAAAAAAAATTCCTGCCCAAAATTTTTACCTGTTGACTTTTCTATAATGACGGCACCCAGTCGTTACAATAGATACCAATTTACTCATTACTCATCCCCGAGTGACAAACTTAGGAAAACGGGCTAAAGAAAGAATGAAGTAGTACCTGAATCAACGAACAATTGGGGATACTTGTCTCGCATGTCCTTCTCGGTTTCCCAAGTAGCTTCCTCAACTGGACGATGCTTCCATTGAACTTGCACGGACTTAATCTCTTTGGTCCTCAGCTTACGCACATCACGATCAAGAATTGCAATCCGTTCCTACTCATTTTGGAGGTACTTGTCTAACACAATTGAGTCCCACTTTATGATATAATCTCTGTCACCATGATATCTCTTCAACATGGACACATGAAATACTAGATGAACTCCCGATAAATTAGGAGGTAAAGCCAATTTATACGCCACTGGCCCTACGCATTCAAGAACCTCAAAAATCAATGTATCACGGACTTAACTTACTTTTCTTGCCAAATCTCATCACCCCTTTCATGGGTGATACCTTAAGAAGAACATTCTCATTAATCTGAAATGTCATATCTCTTACCTTATGGTCTGCATACTTCTTATGTCTACTTTGGGAGGCTAAGATCTTAGCTTGAATACTTCTCACCTTATCTTGAGCATCCTTCACTAAATCAAGCCCCAAATGTTTTACATCTCCAGCCTCAAACCATCATATGGGTGATCCATCCCCTCCCATAAAGTGCCTCAAATGGTGCCATATAAATACTGGAGTGGTAACTATTTTTATAGAAGAACTCACACAAAAGTATTAATTTATCCCAATGCCCTCCAAAATAAATCACACATGCCCTCAACATGTCTTCTAACACTTGAATAGTCTTCTCTGACTGCCCGTCTGTGGATGGAAAGTTGTACTAAAAGTGAGTTATGTGCCCAATTCATCATGTAACTTCCTCCAAAACTTGGAAGTGAATTGAGTACCACGGTCTGAGATGATAGAAAGGGGCACCCCATGCAACCTCACTATCATTTTCACATAAACTTTAGCCAATTGTTCGTTATTATAATCTATTCTTACCGAAATGAAATGGACTGACTTAGTCAATCTATCAACTACTACCCAAATATAATCAAACTTTCCCAAAGTCTTGGGAAGTCCAACCACAAAATACATGGCTATCCTCTCCCACTTCCATTCTGGAATTGGCATTCTTTGAAGCAAACCTGCAGGCCTTTGATGTTCATACTTCACTTGTTGACAATTTTGACACTTAGCCACAAACTCCGTTATATCATTCTTCATGCTCGACCACCAATAAATTCGTTTCAAATCTTGGTACATCTTGGTCACACCCGGATGAATAGAATATCAGGAGCCATGGGATTTTGTCAATAATTTCTGAATAAAGTCATCAACTCGAGGAACACAAATTCTTCCCTTAAAACTGAGCACACCTTCCGCATCAAGAGTGGTCTCTTGTGCCTTACCAATCGTAGTCTTCTTCTTAAGTTCATTTAAACTTTCATCCTCAAACTGTTTTGCCTTGATCTCCTCAATGAACGTGGCCCTAACCTCAATGCTAGCTAACACCCCACCTCTTTCTGAGATGCCCAACTACATGAAATTAGACTTCAATGTCTGAATTTCCTTAGCCAAGGGTCGCTTGGATACACTCAAGCAAGCTAAACTACCCATACTTACCACTTTTCGACTCAAGGCATTCACCACAACACTAGCCTTACCCGGATGGTATTTAATGGTCACATCATAATCCTTGAGTAACTTCATCCACCTTTGTTGTCTCAAATTCAGATCATTTTGAGTGAACACATGCTGCAAACTACGATGATCAGTAAGTACCTCACACTTAATACCATAGAGGTAATGCCGCCAAATCTTAAGAGCAAACACTACCGTTGTCAACTCTAAATCATGTATTGGGTAATTCCTCTCATGCACCTTTAATTGTCGTGATGCATAAGCTACAACATTCTTATCCTGCATCAACACAACACCCAAACAAAAATGTGAAGCATCACAATAAACAATAAAATCCTTACCATCAACTGGTAATGCTAGAATGGGTGCGGTGGTCAAAAAAGTCTTGAGCTTTTGAAAGCTCTCCTCATATTTTTCCGTCTATTCAAATGGTATCTCCTTTTTGGTCAAATTTGTCAAGTGAGTGGCAATAGAAGAAAAGTTCTTCACAAATCGACGATAATAACTGGCGAGCCCCACAAAATTTTTAATTTCAGTCACAGAACTTGGTCGAACCCAATTCTTAACCGCTTATATCTTTTGGGGATCTACCATTACCCCTTATTTTGAAACTACATGTCCCAAAAATACAACATAAGTCAACCAAAATTCACACTTAGAAAATTTTGCATACAACCTTTGTTTCCCAAGAACACCCAGAACGCTACGAAGATTGTTGGCATGCTCTTCCTCACTTTTCGAGTAGACCAAAATATCATCAATAAAGACTATAACAAATGAATCAAGAAATGGCTTGAACATCCAATTCATCAAACTCATGAAAGCTGCAGGCGCATTAGTCAAACAAAAAGACATAACTAGAACTCATAGTCCCCATAGCGGGTCCTAAACGTTGTCTTGGGCACATCCTCAGACTTAATTTTCAACTAATGGTAGTCAAACCTTAGATCAATCTTAGAGAAAACTAATGCACCTTGCAATTGGTCAAAAAGATAATTTATTCAAGGCAAATGGTACTTTTTTTGAATAGTGACCCTATTCAATTGCCGGTAATCTATACACATTCTCATACTGCCATCATTTTTCTTAACAAACAAAATTGGAGCACCCCATGGGGAAGCACTAGGGCGAATGAATATTTTATCAAGAAGTTCTTGGATTTGAGCCTTAAGCTCTCTTAATTCCGCCGGAGCCATGTGATATAGAGGGATAGAAATGGGACGAGTACCAGGTTCTAAATCAATGCAGAAATCTATATCTCTATCCGGAGGCATACCAGGCAAATCATTAGGAAACACTTCTCTAAATTCTGACACCACGGGAATAGACTCAATAGATGGAGACTCAACCTCAACATCCCGAATATGAGCCAAATAAGCCAAACAACCCTGCTCTACTAGTTTACTAGCCCAAATGGAGGATATGATCTTAGCTTGCTTAGGCTTGTACACCCCTTCCCACTCTAACTTTTCCCTTCCCAGAATTTCTAGAGCTACAGACTTAGTATTACAATTAAGGACATCATAATAGGGGGACAACCAAGTTATGCCTAAGATTATATCAAAATCAATCATATCCAAAATCACCAAATCAGCCCAAGTCTAAAAACCCATAAACACAATAGGACAAGTACGATAGACATGGGTGACTATGGCAGACTCTCCAACTGGTGGATGGGGGCATCAAGTATATCACAAATCATAGCAAATTCTGATGCAAATCGTACAGATACATATGAATAAGTAGAACCCTGATCAATTAAACACATTAGCCATCCGGTCACAGATAAGAATAGTACATATGATCACTGCGTCAGACGCCTCTACCTCATTCTTGCCCGAAAAGGCATAACATTGAGCCCTATCATCTTGACGAGCTACTTCCCTGCCTGGTTGCGCTGCACCTCTGCCTGCGTTACCATTTACTCTACCCCCACGGCCTCGCTGATTGCTAATACGCTCAAATTACACCTTCCTAAAGAAGTATAAACGATCGTTATCAAGTAAAAAGAACCCAACTTAGAGGTTGGGGTCGATCCAGGAGGATTATGGTTTAGACTTAAACTTAACTTACAATTATCTTCTTTTAGTCAGCGTACTTCCGAAACAAATAATTAAAAAGGGGGATTTGTGAAACAAATTATGGAAATTATGTGAATAATTAGTGAGCAAGATTCAAACTTTAGTTGTTATCAAGATGAGAGAGAAATTAAGGTGTACATGTTCCCTATAAGCTCATAACGCGGAAATCATAGTAATAGCAATCCTTTCCTAGTGTATTACATGCAAAGTGATAAGTTAGGTATCTCTAATTTCTTGGTCCGGCAACTACAAAGTTTCACTCCGCACCTTGGTCCAGCTACGCGTGTATAGTTTACTAACCCTTATCGTTACCTCATATTAGACATCACATCGATGTATGACTTAATTTTCACCCGCGCACCAATCGACATTAGACTATTAGATAGTATCGCACTAAATCTATGTTGATAATTCTTTTCTTATTAACTACCTCTTTGGTCCGGCAAGTAGCAACAAGGCGAGTTCTAATGTTTGCAACCGCTAAAAAGACTTCTAAACAAAAGAATTATCAATGCATGCAATAACACTATTTAAGAATTACTTAGTTACTATTCACACTTTGTTAATCGCTCATGGTTCTCACAACCCTAGTTGTGGATTTAGTTACCCATAGTAGCAAGAACACAATTCAGATTTTTAGATGAAGAAATCATGAACTTACGTAATGAGAAGAATAAACCCAGAATCTCAACTTGAATTTCAAAGTCAAAATCTTCAAAATGAACTTAGGAAATCAAGAATTGCTAAAATTGCAAGTTAATCTCCAAAGCCAAAAACTAGAATAAAAGTAATGAAGTCTAACCCCCCCAAAACGAGGTTTACATGCCCTATATATAGAAAAACAAGTCTCACCTAAAAAGGAAACGAAATAAGGAAATAATGTTTCAGGACGCGGTTTCGATCTACGACATTGACCTATGGACCGTGGATTAACCTACGGTTCGTAGGTCCCTTTCGTGGCTCAGGACTTAGGCAAATTTTCCAACTTAAAAATCTTCATCTTTTACGCAATTAACGGATCAACAGTACGGAATGTGGTTCAATCTACGGTCCGTCGATTGCAACCGTGGTTCCACACTCGGTCAAGAATTCCTTGAATTTCCTTCAGACTTGCCTGCCCATCTACGTCTACCATCTACGGGGTATGACTGGACCTACGGTCCGTAGGTCACATCCGTAGATGCCCTTTTCTGCACATTGTTCAGTTGTGTCTCTCAACTTCCACGCCTGAACTTATTTCCTGCAAACATGATAAAAATACATTAATACCAATACAAAATGGCCCTAGACACACACAACTCTTAAGTGAAATGTATTAAAAAATACCATAAACTCATGGTATATCAATTACCTCCTCGCCCACTTTGTGGATGCCCTCGACCATTATTACCATTTCCCGCGGGTTGGTACTGCTCTAGTCTGCTGTTGCACGGAATCCATTATGCGCGGGTGGGGACAACCTCTTATCATATGCCCAGGTTCTCCACAGTTGTAACATGTACGATCAAAAGATAGCCTGCTACCTGCTGAAGGTGCGATTCCTTGGCTATCCTGAATCAAATTATGAGGTGGAGTTCCCGAGTAATTATTTTTATAGGTGGGAATAGCAGACTGAATTGGCTTGGCTTCAAGCGTTGGCCTTCCGTACCCCTGGAGTAAGAACCTTGAAAGTTACCCGAGTTCTTGGCCCTTTTAGCCAATGCCTTTGCCTGACCGTCTCGCCTAACCTCCTCCACTTTCTTAACAAAGTCAGTTACCTCATTAAAGCTCCTCCCTGCAGAGGTCATATGAACAAACAATACCTGCAACTCAAAGTTTAATCCCCTAATAAATAAACGGATCCTCTCCTCCTCAGTAGTCACCAATTGAGTAGCATATCTAGACAAATCATGGAACTTAGCCTCATAAGCAGCCACAGTCATAACATATTGCTCCAAAGCCATGAACTCATCCTTCTTGCGATTTCTCAAAGTCCTAGACACATATGTCTCTCAAAACAGAGCATGAAAATGGGTCCAAAGAGTGGGGGTAAAGTTGAAGATTTGCACTCCACATAAGCTCTACACCACTACTTAGCCTCACCTTGAAGTTGAAAGGTCACAAACTCAACCCCATGTTGATAGACAATTCCCAACTTATGAAGCCTCTCATAGCAGTCTAAAATAAACTCATAAGCATCCTCACTCTCAGAACCAAGAAATACATGAGGCTTTAGCTTAAAAAATTTATTCAACATTTCATGCTCATTACCAGTCATAACAGAACCCAACAAAGGACGGAAGAAAGCAGCAGTACCTCCAGATCCACCCACATTGGGGACAGTGATAGCAGTAAGAGGATTGGCGGGAGCTTGAGTTGCTTGAACAGAAGGAAACACTCCAGGACCAACCAACCCTTTCAAGAAGGACATGATCTGCTGAGCTAACACTGGGTCGATGGGAGAAATGCATGTTGTCTCAGCCTACACCTCTTCCTCTTGTCCAACCTCCTCAACATTTTCAGCCTCAACATTCTCCTCTATCTCTTCATGATGTATGGGATGGGCCTTATTTTGGGGAGCATTTTCGACCAATACCCCATCTCTAGTAGGCGTCACTCTTCCTCGGCCTTTACCCCTAGATCTTCATCTACCACTGCCTCGACCGCGATCTCTCATTGCAGATTCCTCAAATGGAGCATTGACGGGAGCTATGGGTATGACGCCGTTGAATTTAAAGTTCACCATCTGCGGACAGAAGAATGAAGGAGGTTACATCACAATTTGAATCGCCATATACCAATTGAAATCAAGTTATAGCACGAAAGGAGACTAGAGAAGACATAGATATTTCCTAAAGTCCTATAGCCTCTCGAAGAAAAGTACATACGTCTCCGTACCGTTCCGCAAGACTCTACTAGACTCATTTTGGTACATTGAGATCAACAAACCTAGACTCCGATACAAACTTTGTCACGACCCAGACCATCGTGATTGGCACCCACACTAACCCTTCGGTGGGAGAACCATTAATACTAATTAGCTAACCAAAGAACCAAACAACTAAGGTATTTAAAATATGAAAGCAAGTTTAAATGCTAGTAAAAGATAGGAAGTTCTCATAAACTCCAACAAAAGATCTAACCACTTAAACAAATGCGGAAATACTACATAGAATCTGAAAGTCAATGTACCAAAATATCTAAAGTTCAACAAGTCTAAACAAGAAGGGATACAACTCCAAACTAATGAACTAATAACTAACTAGAAAGTCTAAGTCCGAAATATGGACATAGACGGAAAGAGAACTCATGGCAGCCTGGAAGAACTAGCTCACCCTTGAATTCGAACGACGATCATTGATCTTCTAAGCGAGGTTTGTCAATAACCGCCTGAAGATGTCATGTACTCAACAAAGAAAGAGCAAGTGCAGTATCAGTACACAACCACAGTGTACTGGTAGGATCACGCGGTAATCCCACTATATGCAACATACATAAATCAATACCACAATACAATAACATGCATACACCAAACATATACAACATCATCAACATTTACGAACAACGAACAGTTTCACAATTCTCAAATATCACAGTTATATCAAGTCATTCGTCCTCTCAAGGAACCCAAACCCAAATTGTTAGCATACCAAAGCGTGGTATTCGATACAATGTTTATGCCGAAACGTGGCAACTGATCCCATATTTTTGCCGGAAAGTGGCAATCGATCCAAGTTAGTGTGTCGGAACGAACACCCGATCCATTCAACAAGCTACAATCACAATCACAAAAAGTACATTCTCATAATCATACAATCAAGTCATGATTCATGGCTTTCATCATTCATATATCTCATTTACAATTAATGTGATCAATAATGCAACATTCACATACATACATGTATCATAATGAAGCAAGAACAAACATACATCCCATAATCATAGAATCACAACCATCACCTACCTCAAAACAATCTTGAAACCCTAAGAAACTTGATTTTTCCCCTTCCGAATTCGTTCCGCTTGTTCTTGGTCTACAAACAATAAATATAATACGGGAATCAATAAACATTCACTAATTACCCAGATTACTAATAATTATATTAACCCTAGATCATACTCATGATCCCACTACCCAAATTAGGATTTTTTCCACCATAATTCTAAGATCAAAACTCTCCCCCATAAATAATTACCCATTAGAGTATGCTCTACGGATTGAAAAATGGATTCGGGGAGTTAAAACCTTACCTTTAGCCTTAAAGATGGTGGAAAACTCTCAAGAATCGCCTGGGATTTGTCTCCTTACTCTCAAAGTCGAATGGTGCAGAATAAAGACGTTTTGGGGTTTATTTCCGACTTAAGTCGCGTCGGGCCCGTCACAACGGTACTCACCCCGTTACAGCAGCCCTGCCTTGGCGGCAGAAATCCAGCCCTAGCGGCTTGCATGAAACCAGTGAGCTATTTTAATAATTCCAAGACCCCATTTCACAACACACCTCCAACCAACGACACTCAAAAACTACCCGTTCACGCTAAGATCAATTTTGGGAGTTTTACTCTCCCGAATTCAAATCCGTAAAGTCATATGAGTTCTTTAACGACTTACCTATCTACTCATGTGATCAAATTCATAATTAGATCACCCAATTGCTACCATATTTACCCAGACGTTAATGACTCTAATTTCGTCTAAATCTGGACTAAGTTGGGAAATTTCAAGTTACTACAAAAAAAGTTTTCTGGCCCAAAAATTTTCCCCGTTGGATTTTCTATAACGACGAAACCCGATCGTTACATTGATAGTGGACATTGAAATAAAAGTGAAATTATTAATGAAATACAATTACATAAATACTCAACTTTTAAGATTATTACGTTGCTCTCATAAATGCTCTATTAATGTATTACAAAGTTAAAAATAAGCATTTCTGTCCTAAATTATTATGTTATGTACTGTATTTTTAAATTAAAATTTCATCTTATCATTTAAATTTTGTGCATTCTTTGTTGTGAAAAACAATAATAATTTTAAATTATATCTTCAAAGTGACAATTTTTTTTAAAAATGAAATATTATTAATTCGGGATGAAAGTAGTATATATTAAATAATATATTCTTTTAAATGTTATATTACATTTAAAAATAATTATGAATATTAGAGATTTATTTAATGGTCTTATATGATTTATAATACATTAATTACAAATATTAAATAATATAAATAATAATAAAATAATCAAAAAGTGAAATATGGAGTGTGAATAGTAGTTCTTCAATATCTCTATAAATGAATAATAGAGAATAAAATAGAGGTGGGTTTGAGATGGTCTTAATGTTCCTTAAATTTGATGTAAACTGTGGAAAAATATCAACTATGAATGTCAACAAAGTCTCATTAAATTCTAAAAATACACAATAACATCATACTAATATAATCCTGCAAACGGGTTCTAGGAATGGTAGGTTGTATGCAGTCTTATCTCTGTCTTGTAAAGATAAAAAAGTTATTTTCAATAGATCTTCAGCACATACTAATAACAAGGGAGTGGGTTGTCATATTCTCTCAAACATAAACAAATGTTCATCCTCGAACAAGTATAAAATCATACATGGAGTTTCAAGCAAGTAGGGGCATATGTCCCACAGGTTCATCTCGAATTCCTAAATAGCCTCATCGTATGGTTCATCCAAAACACTTTCACTCAAATTATTTTCTTTTATTTTATCTTTCATAAATACCTCTATAAATAATCAAAGAAACATTCTTGTAAGGCAAGTTCATCATCTAGTTGTGTAATGATCCAAAATGTTATTTTTGATTTTTTTGAAAAATTATCATTTTACCCATCCCGATAGTTGTTCCAAGTCATGTTTGATAAGTTTGAGAGGTTGGTTTTTAAATTTGATTGAAAAGTTGTGATCTTTGAAAGTTTTGAATTTTGAAAGGGTTTAAGTGTTAAAAGTGATTTTTGGTAACAACCGGAATTTTGAGTCTCAGAATGAAACCCCATCAATTCCATCAGTTCCAATATATGGAATTTTTTATACAAGTGTTGTCATTTTCTGTTTCGAAGTTGTTTCATGAATTTGAGCCCTTGAGTTGCAAGTTTAAGTGATTTTAGACTATGCGTTATTTTTTATCAACATTCGTAGTTTCAATGTTCAAATCAATTTTTTGATGATTCCATTGGTTTCGAGGGATGATTTTAGGCGTAGGAGGGGTCTCAGTTGAATTTTATGAGGTTTTGAGGGTTGTTTGGTATTTTTGAGCCTTAAGTTAGTTTATTGCGACTTTCACATATTTCGGATCATGGAGACCTTGGATCTGTGTTTTGATAGTATCATTGAGTCTAGAACGTTGAATTTAGTTGGATAACATATCTAATTTGTGTACTCCATATTCCGAACGAAATCTGAGGGTTCATTCGATGACTTTGTGTTGAGTGTAGAATTGTTGCTGATGAGTTATGGTGTTTGATTAAACCTTCATCGCGATCGCGTGGCTCTTGACCGCGATCGCAAAGGTTCCTATTTGTTGTGCACCGTCATCACGTGGATACTGCAGAGTTGTTGAGTTTTGATTGTCGCGGTCGCGGGGCTCTTTGTCGCAATCGCGATGGTCAATTAATGAGTTGATATGTTTATTCATCGCAATCCTAAGGCTTTGGGTCGTGATCATGATGAGCAGTTGATATGTGACAGTTCTTTCTTCCAGAAGTTAGGATTTATTTCCTTTTCTCCCATATTTGAACCCTAGAAGCTTGGTAAAAATAATTTTTATAGATTTTTTTCAAGAATTTTCGTTTGGATAGCGATTGGTAACTCCTCTTCTCTTTTATCCACTGATTATTTCATAATTTTGATGATTAAACATGGGATTTAATTCTAGATTTTGATGGTTTTTGTAAAGTTTTAATATATTGATAAAATGGTGACTTAAGGTTGTTTAATTTTCAGCTCCATTTTTTGAATTGATTTTCACCGGAGAGTTCCAAATTTGTTGGGTAACACTTTTTGTATAACTTTCCAGATTTAAACCTCATTTTTTAAAATATTTTTTTGGGTCATTTTACCCCATTTTCTATTTTTTTTGTATGAGTGTTGTAAGTTTCGAATTCTTATTGTGATTATCTATTTGATAGATTGTGTTGTATGGGAGACCCAATGAAAAGGGAAGGCTCAAGTAGCGGATTGATTGATTGTGTGTTTGAACCTTTGAGGCAAATGAACTTTTTTACCTTTGTTAAGCATGTAGAATCTCGCATTTCCTTGTGTATGTGTTGAGGAGAAATGAGAATTGAATTTGTTTGGCTTGTTCATATTTAATGATTCTAATAATGAAAAAAGGTAATGAAAATGCAACTTGATGGTACTTTGATGTGTGATGTGTTGATAATTAATTGAGTGGTTATGTTGATTTTCATTGTTGATGAGGTATCATGATCGTATTGTCATAGATCATATATTTACATGAAAATTGTTATCTCCTCGCTATTTGTGTATACATGTCTATTTGCATTGGTTCTAAAAATATTGTAATGAAATCTATTTTGATATTTATACCTAGGGAAAATGATTTTCGCGATGCTGAGAAAATATAGTTTCGGCGAATAATGATTATGTCAAGAGGAAATGGTTCCAGCGATTGATGTTTATGCCGAGGGTAAATGGTTCCGATGGATACATGGACTATGCGCGTTCCCATAGGTTTCAGCTTGATATTTAGTGGATATGTATTGTTAGGATAAACATACTTCACTATATTTAACATTTTATTTCATTGGATTGCACATTCATTACCATGTATGATCTTGTGAGTGCCTGTTGTGGAACTTGTGATTGGTGAATATGATATTTGTGTTGATAATGTAACCGTTAAGGTGTTGTTATTGTGCTATGTGTTATATAAATGGTGAATTGTTAGATTGAATTGATTTTGTGCAGGTTGTAGTTGTGGAGATTCGGTTGTAGTGTTAAGAGTACCCGCATTCTACATTGTTTTACTTTGAGTTTAGAGGTTTGCTTGCTCAGTACTGTGTTGTTTGATACTCACTCATTTGCTTCTGCACTTGTGTAAGTTATAATCCCGGATCATTGTTGTCACGACCCGGGAGCACCCCCTAGTCGTAACCGGCGTACTCGACCTCGAAGAGGTCTAATACAAGCCTCTTAGCATTCATTCATCGCATAGACACTAAAACCATAAGGAATTTAAAACTTTCTTTACCAAGAAAAACATTGCATAAAAAAAATAGCAAGCGGAAGACTTTCTAGACTTTATACATGTTGTCTAAAACCATCTAATACTTTAGAGTACAAAATTTCGGGACTAATCCCGTACACAACTTAAACAATACTAAAAGACATAAAAGAACATATTGTGTATTGTCC
>JAJOOS010005404.1:0-19086 GCA_029582725.1 Solanum chiquidenum | reverse complement strand
ATTGTGGTCTGTGGATTATATATCGCTGAAATATTTAATTTATATACTGTCTGTATATAAATTAAATTTATAGAAACTCAACTTAATAACATGTTATAACCAATTAGTATTGTTAAAATTGGTTACACTTCGTGTATCTAATTATCTACTCTATTAAATTAATAGGCTAGATAAATTTGAGTATTTTGGCAAAACTGTTTATAGGCAAATATTATAAATTGATCATTCTCAATTTATGATTTTCAACTATTTTTAATTAGTTAATCGAAATAGATTCTATATTTATCTTGAGTTTTTAAGTTAATACATCATTAGATTAATAATTTGTTTACACAATCAAATCACTTTTATTTGTTGTGACAAATGTAATCGTTCTTATTATCAAAATAAATTACAAATCTTACATTTTAGAAAAACTTATTTATATATATTCTATGCGAAATTCTTTACATGTGTATATTATTTAAACTCAAAGTAAAAAAAGCCATAAGTTCACAATATTTTTCACGTTTTGTCTGTTTTGAACATATTAAAGTTCTTCGCATTGAAAATTGACTTAGGTAAAAACAAAATAGAATACTCAATTTAAGACAGTGAGAGATGTAAAGAAAAATTAGTTAGTCTTTGGGTGTATGTTCGGTAGGGAGAAAAATGTTGTTGTTTTTTACTAAAATAAGTGAGTTTCTTTTTACCATTTTTTTAATGTTTGGCATAAAAAAAATAAATATAATGCTACAACATTTGTATATAATCTAATATAAATATTATGGAAGGTGGGTGGGGATAGGGGTGTGGGGTTAGTGGGGATGAGGGCAACGGAGTTTGGGTGAAGATCATGAGGTGTATTAATTGAAAAATACACCCTAATTTGACATGGTATCACGGTCAAACACATGAGTTCGATACGCTCCCCTGGATCATGTCGGTGCGTGTGAATATACCCCTGGTCCATGATTATGCACTCTCCCATCCAAATAATTTGAATGTGGGGGTGGGAGAGAAATGACTGAAATGTCTCACATCGAATTATAACAAGATTTCTAAATTCATTATATAACTTGGACAATCCTTCTTCTTTGAATTAACTTGTATGATATGAGTTAAGCCAAGTGCCTATTTTATACCAAACAGTCAAGACTCAAACGCATACACCCATAATATACAAATGAAGTCCAACTTTGATTATTATATTCTCTTTATCCTTTTACACAATTCTAACGAAGTGATCAAGATTCAACATCGGGTGCAAATTGCAGCCAGAACTTTAATTTTTGGAATATATTTAATTAATTTTGATTCTTTAAATTGCATGGTCCTCACAAGAATATATATCATGTACATAAGTTGACAAGTGATGAAAAAGTGAAGGTATTTAGTTATCAATTAAAGATTTTAAATATGTTTTGTCACAATTCACAAGTAAAAAGTAATTGGGCACATACCCAAAAATTGACAAGGACTTGTAAAATAGACTAGATAAGGAATATAAGGACTTGTTGTATGTTAAATACTTGTCAATAACTTATCTAAACTTTGTGATGGTGACACCTTCTTTAATTTTCCCCAGTATAATTCTTATCATGATTTTAATTTACACTGTTGAGAAAAAAAACAAATTAGGAAACAAAAGGTCAAAAATGCATTTAATTATTCCCTAAAATAGAATATTAATTATTCTGCCTGCTTGTTCTTACTCATCACAACGTGTAAAGAATTAATGGTGGAAAATTCTTCGATATAAGATATATCATAGTTGAAATAATATCTTGAATGTGACACCACACGTTATTTTGAAGAGTTTAATTTAGTACGTAATTTGAATTGTATTTTATATTATGCTAGCTAAAGTATGGAGTAAAAAGAAAGAGAAAAAGTGTTTTCTCGATTGTGATTATATTACTGTATATTACTATTCAAGCTTGAAAATTTAAAAAGAAATTTTTATTTATTTTTTATTTTTAGCATATGTCAAAATTACCTTTAGAACATATGTGTTAAACATGTCATGACATCTTTTACTATAAAATAAAGCATGTCATTAAGTTTTAAATTGTCCCAAATTTGATAGTATGTCGATATATGGTCTCATTATGTGGTTTGGATAATTTTCACCTCAAGAGTTGGGTTGAGTTAGATATAAAGTTTTTTTTTTATCATAATAGTAGAGTCAAGTTTATCTAAGTTCCTATTTTATATATAATCTTGGACATTTATCACTGTCCGAGCTAGTTTTTGGAGTACGTTAGAGGGTGTTTGGATTGACTTAAAAGTTGGTCAAACCCAAAATGACTTAAAATAAGTTAGGAAGTGTTGACAAGGTCAAAAATGACTTAAAATATGTTTAAAACGACTCAAAATAAGTCAAAAACCAAAAGTAGATCTCCCCTACTTTTTTTTTATTATTATTTAAAAGTCATTTTAGTTTGATTTTTTTATTTTTGACTTAAAAACTACTCTTTTTAAGTCAATCCAAAAGTAGTCGTCAAGTTCACTTATTGTTATAAAAAATAAAATAAAAAAGTTTAAACCTAAAGAGTTCTCAAATTAAATAAGTATCGATAATTCCTTTTGAAACAAAAATAAATAAATATAAAATGAAGTAATTAAGGGGAATAGTAATTGAATTTCCTTAGAACAAATTAAATCAGTATTCTTCTAATACCATAAGTAGTAATTTATTGTTTTGTGTTTTTTTTGCCCTTTTGGGGTTCTGACACTGAAATTTCTTAGTGATCAAACTTTATATTGGCACATAAAGTATTTTGTTTTATTATAAAAGTTAAGATAAAGTTTGAAATTTAAACTAAAATGTTCAAAAGTTACCGTGTAAATAAAACAATTTCAACTTTAATTTAAAGTTAGAAATTAAACTATATCGTGCCACTAATTATAATCAACTATGTAAAATCAAGCTATTTTAAGTGCTTGAGTGGAAGAGTCATCTTTCTAAATTAGGTTTATACATTGTATATCCTCTTAATAATGTTACATTAGAAAATAAATGAATATATATGCATGCAATGCACAAGGAGATTTCCCATTATTTTCTTAATTAATTATAATGAATCACTAACATTTTCCCTAAGTCCAAAGAGAAAAAGAGAGAAAAAAAGTTGGTATAATAATTAAAGAGGAAGACAAACACCACCTAGTACCTAGGTATCAATATATTCCCATATATTATAATACATGGATCATAGATGTAATACATGGATCATAGATGTACACGAAGGAATCGTTTTTTTGGTTATCCCAAGATTATGATTTCGAGTCAAATACAATTCTATTTTTTATATGGAATAAGTTATAAATACCAAAATTTTAATATAATTATACTAATATTAGCTAATTCAATAACTAAATTGTGGATAATAACACAATTACAATTTTAATATATATTGGGATAATTATCTTAATCCTGATAGCCAAATGACTCCTGTATTTTTAATTGATTATATACAAGGGTGGAGGTAGAAGTATTCATTAATTATGTATGAATACTTAACTCCGCTTCTAATTATATAAAGACCATAAAGATTGATTCATAATTTAAACATTTAATCTTTAAAATCCACGCTTGGAATTATTGGCCCATATATATAATAAATATTGGTTAAAAAATGTTGATATATTGTTCACATTCATATTCATAAGGGCTGTTTATAGTTTCATGAAATTAGTAGTAGCAATTAACATTTTTTTGTTTGTTTTTTATTTGGTGTATGATATCCACATTGATGGAGTTTGATTATTTTGCATTCGCACTGTGTAGGGTCCTATTAAGGGGCAAATGCTCCCTATAAAGGATTTTTTCATGCTTAATACTCTAACTTGAGACCTCTGATTAAGAGAGAAACAACTCTATCAACTCACCACATTCTTTAGTGGTACTTTTGGTGGTAGCAATTAACATTATTATCTAAAAATGATGAAAGTTTGGCCCTTTTGATTGCAATTTCCTTCCAATTTCTAGGGGAGCTACGTGTTCAATGGGCCATGTCTTAATAATTTTGTGGTCAGTCCAAGTTCTTTGGTAGCAAAAAAGAAAAGTTCAAAGTGTCAATTTTTTTCCCCTCCTTTTTGACTAAGTTTGAGAAGAGTTGAGTGATATTGTTGAATTTATCATCTAAAATAAAGATTGCAATATGATACTATGATAGGTGAGTGTGTGCATGTTTCTTTGTTTATTTATTATATAACTTTATTTTGTACCTTAGTGATTTGTGTGATTTTCTTTCTTTTGCTTTGCCTTTTTTCCATTTTATTTGGGGTGATAATATTGCACTTTCCCTAGTGATAAAACCACTTTTCGTAGGGTTTGAAGATGCTACTAAATAGGTTCCTTGTTGGTGATAAAAGTATGTCTCTCCTCATTGGTTTAAAATAAAAACAAAGATTAAATTTCAACGAGACATAAACATTAAAGTACTGATTATGCTCATTTATCTAGTTTTGATAAAGTAATTATCTGGCCAGTATCTCTGAAATTAGTGAGAGCAACCTGAACTAAGCTCCACGATTATATAAAAAAAGATTAGAGAAAATTGAAGTATATGAGAATTAGTTCACTCGTTTGGTCCACGGATTAAGAAGAATTTAAGGAATTAACTTTACTTTTTTTCTCTCTTTAGCATGTTAAAAGGTGTCGGGTTTTATAAGAATGCTCAACATAACCAATAATTTCTTGTATTTTTCATCAAATTAGTCCCAAGTCATGTCAATTATAATAATAATAATAATAATTATTAAAATTATTATTATTATTAATGTCCAATTTTATTTAAATAGCAACATTTGCAGTTTATTAAGATTTTAATTAAATTAATTGATATTCTATCGTGTATAAAATAATAATAAGTGGAAAAATCAAAATGATGAATCAAATGTTGTATTCATAATGCAGACAGAGCAAGAGCAACCACACATTGTATTAATTATTATATATTACTTTATGCTAAGATTATTTATTTTCTTCTTTGGAAAAGCAAGAGAGCCCTACTCTAGTATTAAGGTTCTCATACCTTTATGAACCCTCACATGGACCCAAAAAGGTAAAAAAGAAAAAGATTTTGGGAGACACAGAAAACTCTAATACAGTTTGTTACTTGTTAGACTTCAAAACTTTTAGGAAAATGCATAAGTATCCCCAGCCTATACCCAAAATCCCTGAGACACATCTAACCTTTACTAAGGTCCTATTACCCCCCTGAACTTATTTTTTAATTAACTTTCTACCCTTTTTCGGCCTACGTGGCACTATTCTTGAAAAAAAGTCAACACGCGATGGGCCCACAAGATAGTGCCACGTAGGCTGAAAAGGGGTAAAAAATTATATATAAAATAAGTTCAGCAGGGTAATGGGACCTTAGTAAAGGTTAGGTGTGTCTCAGAGATTTCGGGTATAGGCTGGGGAGGTACTTATGCATTTTCCCTTTTTTACGTGTGAAACTTTCATACTGCAACACAATATTTCACTAGCACAATTTCGAATTCAAGATTTTTTTTTTTTCGAGTTCCACTTTGACCATATGTTCTACCTTGTTTGATAGCCATGGTCGGTACACTCTTTAAACTTTAATATAGGAATTTGGTGAACTAGGAAGATGAAAAATGATGCAATATCTATTTGGTAATTTGGTCCATATTTGTGTTCTTTACGGGTCATTTGCACTTTTGCTCCCTATTTTGTGTGGGTCTTTAATTTACTTGTAACAAACAATTTTTCGTGGCATATACATTTATATACTTGCTTATCCCTATTAAGCATTAGTTTATATTCTAATAGACATAAGTTCAATTGTTCAAAGGACAAATAAGGACAATTTATTCGCAAGTAAAGCCGTTCAAATAAATTTCTTTAAATAATATTAATTATTATCTCTTATTTATTTATTTTACGGAAAAGGGTCAAAATTGCCCCTGAACTATGCGAAATAGATCACTTATACCCTTCGTTACATTTTGGGATAAAAATGTCCCTGCCGTTATCCTAAGAGACCACAAATACCCTCAAGAGTTAACACCCCAAAATTTTAGTGACATGGCAAGCCACGTGGGACTAATCCTTCCACCTAAGCGTTGCCAACTAGGATTCACTACAAAAGAACTAGACCATTAGCGGCGACAACAGTCGCCACAAAATCCCAGAAAATCGTCACCAAAGGGTTTTTAACAATAAATTCTTATTTGTATGTTTTTTCTTCATTGTTTTTAAAAAATAAAAAATGATATCGATTAAGGAGGAGTTTAAAGACACTATATGTTTTATTTTTATATCATATGTAAATGTATAAAATGTACGATGATGCATTATGTAGCAGGAGATTTGAATCGAGAAGTAATTTTGATGATTTTCGTAATAATATTGGATGTTTTTAATGTTAATAGTCCAAGTTATTTATTTTAGAATATTTAGGTTGCAACCGAAAATTAATTATCATATTATTTTGTTGAAAAAATAGGTTTTACTAGCGAAGAGTTGTTGCAGCCTTAGTCGGCACTAAAAATCACTCATAACCTTTAATGACAATATTTCAGGATTTTGTGGCGACTGTTGTCGCCGCTAAAGATCTAGTTCTTTTGTAGTGAATTCTAGTTGGCAACGCTTAGGTGGAATGATTAGTCTCATGTGGCTTGCCATGCCACTAAAAATTTGAAGTGTTAACTCTTGAGGGTATTTGTGGTCTCTTAGAGATAAGAGACAGGGCATTTTTGATTCCAAGATGTAACGAAAGATATAAATGGTATATTTCGCATAGTTCAGAGGCAATTTTAATCTTTTTTTGTTTATTTTATTATTCATTGAACCCCCTAGACACATATGTACCTACCTATTCATATTTCTCACACAACTACCCACACACAATTTCAAAAGTGCCCAATTCCCCATGAGTTTCAATGTAATTGTCCTCCTAATGTCAAGTCGCCATGAATTTCCATTCCTACTCATTTATAGTTGCTCCTTGAAATTTCATTCTACCAATATTCTAAGTCATAGTATTATAAATGCTAAATTTTTGATGTCTTTTTCCGATTTGGTACTAAAGATACAATGACACTACACTAATTTTTTGTGTCTTTCTCCAATTTGATTAATTTGTAAAGCAAAATTTAATTAACTTAATTGAGTATTTAAAATACCATTTAGATATTCATAAATTCTACAAAATTACTCTTAATTCATCTCATATCAATATGGTATTAAAATATATCTTAAATATTGGCTAAAGTTCATGTAAATATTGGCTTACACTTCCTATGATATAATGTCCATAACTAAGCATATTAAACATAGAAAAAATCTAAATTATACCTACAAAGTTTTTTATAAATAAATAATTAAAAATATAAATAAATTTATAAGTTTAAAGTGCAAGAAAGTTATAATCAATAATTATTAATATATCTTATTAGGTATTTGTGGTATTTTTAATTTTAATTTATATTTTAACATATTTAATTATATATTTGCAAATAAATATCATTTAATAACTTACTATATATATAGAAATTATGTCATTTTTAATACTTATAAAAAAAATACCAATTGGATCTATAAGTAAAATTTGTTTATTTTTCATTTAACATAATTTTATCAATGAAGGGTAATTAAACTTCACATTAATAATGTTATATCATCAAATTTTTTTCTATACTTTAATATAATGCTTGACTTATTCAATAATACACAATTTAATATAAATAATATTAAATCAAAATTAATTACATTATGATAGTTATTTTTCTATTATTGGATAAATAACTAGCCATATAATTTTAATGCTTTCTATCTTTTAAATTGAAAAAAAATAAAAAAATATTGCATCATTGATTTCTTGTGATAAGTTAAAAATATTGATAATGACATTTGTAGTAATGTTCCAACACCGTATTACATTGATATTATTGTATAATAATTATTTAATCTAAAAGTAGAGTAAATATTTAACAATAAAATTCGTTCTAATGTCATTGTTATTTTTATATTATTGTAATTTTTTATTTGGTTAAATATATTTAAAAGAAAATATTCCTCGAAGTTTTCAAATAAAACAAGTTCTTAGATTAAAAAAAAAACTTCCTGTTAAATTATATTTTAAAAATTAAGTATGCATTCCTCAAAAAATCTCCAATCAAATTCACGATAGTAAAATCCCCAAGTAATTCTACAAGTAAAAAAAATCTCAAGTAAATCTTCAAGAAATAAATTCCCAACAAAATTCGTAGAACATAAATCTCCAGGTAATACCACATAAAAAATTATTTCTAAATAATTTTTTAAGCTATTATTTAGAAATAATTTTTTAAGCTATTATTTCTAGCTAGATCGGGAAATAAGTTTATTTAGAAATTTTCTTTCAAACAAATTTAAAAAATAGTTTTTTTTCATTTCTTGCGAATTCATCTTTGAAAATGGTATTTGCTAATTATTTGCCCCAAATAATTCCTCAGGTAATAATTTTATGAAAAGGGCGCCAAATTTACCAACCAATTTTTTTGGAAAAATATTTTTCGCAAGTAAAAAAGTGTAGAATTTAGGAATTTCATATTTTTGCATGAAAATTCGTAAGAAATTTCTACGAAAATAATCCCCAAGTAAAATCTCTAGGTAATTTACAGTATTCTGGTAGTGATAGTTTGATTTAATTGTACTCCATAGCAATAAAGTGAGAGAAAATTGTATATATACATATATTTTCGTTCCCCTCTCTCTCCTCTCCCAGATCTCGCTCGTCACTATCCCTCGCCTCTCTCACTTTATACAAACACAAATGTATACATTGCGTTTGTGTTTGTATAAAGCGAGAGAAAATTGTATACACAAATACAAATGCATATATTTTCGTCCTATACACTTATGATTATACAAACACGATCTTCCCCTGCCCAATTTTCTTTTGTCTTTCTCTCTTTATACAAACACAGATTATACAATTGATTCTTTTGTATATGTGTACCGAAACAGATTATACAATTGCTTCTTTTATATATATGTATAGTGAAATAGCCATAACAAACATAAAGTTTGATATGGAGCGCAATTATGCAAACTATAGCTATAACATACAAATATGATTTTTGTGTTTGCTATATGTGAAAGTTGCTCATTATTCTTCGGGCTCTGAATATCGATCCATTGGGTCATACCTAACACCTGATGGGCGATGGCCCAAAACTATCAACCCATCAAATTTAATTGTAAATACTAGACAGGAACAAGGGTATTTCTGTGAAAGAAAAAACTAAATTCAAAGCACAACGCTTAGAAATGATTCAAATGAAACCCCGCTCATAAAGTCCATAGCCGTTGTCAAATTTTGTAATCCCCAATCAGATCCAGCTTTTGTGTGTGAGAGAAATGGAGAAGGTGAGCGTAGCAGTGAGAGTGAGACCGGCGAGAAGTAACGAAGAAAACTTCAATGGAACCTTCTGGAAGGTTGAAGACAATCGGATTTCTCTTCACAAGTCCCTCGGAACTCCAATTTCCGGCGTCTCCTACACTTTCGGTATTGTTTTGTTTGAATTTGAAGTAGAAGTTTGACTTGTTGAGTGTTGATTTTAATCTGTTTTATTTGATGTTTCTTGCAGATCATGTCTTTGATCAGGATTGTTCGAATGCTAGGGTTTATGACCTACTTACTAAGGACGTTATTTGTGCTGCTCTTGAAGGTTTCAATGGTATGCTCATTCTGTTGTTTTGTTTAATGTCTGAGATGCTTTCAGCTTTTTGCTTTGTAGGCAATTGTAATTGTAGCTGCGTCTAGTTTAGTACAATTTGATTTAGTTAACTTAATTGTTTTGCTTAAAGGTAACGTCCTCTGAGGTTATAAGGAATAGTGTACCGAAGTTTAACTTGTTGGAATGAGTGAGGACTGACAGCTAATTCCGCCTAAATAAATTTGTTAATTTCAGTAGGAAGATACAGAAGAACTTAATCAATGTGTTTTTTCTGTTTGGTCAACATTTGCCGAATTCACAAATTCATTGGAACCAGTTTTGCTGCTTTGAGCTTTATGTTAAAGGATTGTTATAACATTTCAGAGATTATAAGGAATAGCATGCTAAATTTGAGTATTTTGGGAAGACTGAGGACTGACATCTAACTCCACATAGACAAATTTGTCAATTTCAGTAGGAAGATACAGAAGAACTTAATCAATGTATTATCTGTTGATCAACATTTGCAGAATTCACAAATTCATTGGAACTGGTTTTGCTGCTTTAAGTTTATGTGAAGGATTCTTATAACAAGTTGATCTGTTATGTAGTCATTTGAATCCTAGTTTTGGGAAATAACTTTTCTGGTTTAGAGAAGAGATGGTATTTGTTATTAGTTCCATGTGAAAAATCTCTAGAGCTACACTTTCCTCAACCTCAAAAGGTACTTATGTTATAGTTGAAATCATGTTCAGGAACTGCTTTTGCATATGGACAGACCAGTAGTGGAAAAACTTTCACTATGAATGGTACTCAGAATGATCCAGGAATCATCCAGCGTGCAGTCAATGAAATATTTCAGAAAATTGAGATGGTATTTATTTACTTTTTTTTTTAACTGTTACAATAACTTCTGTTATCAGTAGAATAATTTCATTCTTTTTCTCCAGTTTCTATACTTGTATGTTCTTACTGGCATTTGCAAATAAAGCCTCCTTCTTCTTCTTTTTCAACTTACTTTACTTCTTGTTTTTTAGACGACTAATAGGGAGTTTCTGATTCGAGTCTCTTATATGGAAATATACAATGAAGACATTAATGATCTGTTTGCTGTAGAGAACCAGAAACTGCAGATTCATGAAAGTTTGGATGTAAGTTATGGGCAGTACATCATATACTTTTACAAGTCTATTTTGATGTCAAAGAGAACTTGATATACTTTTTCTTCCAGCGTGGAGTTTTTGTTGCAGGACTGAGGGAGGAAATCGTGAATGATGCTGAACAAGTACTTGAGCTTATTCAGCGAGGAGAAGGTTTGACATCATGAACAATAATACATTATCTTCTCTGCAGAACCAGCTTACATTTTTATTGATTATTATAATTATTTTAGTTACTTTTTTATCCGTGTTACCAATTCAATACACGTGGCAATAAATTTTGCAGTTAACAGGCATTTTGGTGAAACTAACATGAATGTTAGAAGCAGTAGATCTCACACCATCTTCAGGATGGTAATAATCTTGAGTTAACTATAAATTGGTTGCGTTTCCACTGAATGCTAATGTATATGGACTCCAATTATTATATGAGAATATTGAGTGATTCTTTTGCCTTTGTTTTTCTGTTAAATCAGGTAATTGAAAGCAAAGGAAAGCATAATCCTGATGAAGCTGTTCGTGTCTCTGTTTTGGTTGGTATTCATTTCTTCAAGTTCTCTGGAAGCTATTTCTCATTGCATATTAATTTCTAGGGGGGGTTTATTATAAAATTCTTAGAATTGATTACAAAGAAGCCTTTAAAAAATGAAATCTTTAAGGAGTAATAGATCTCTCAAAGAATCTCTATAATTCTTAAAGTTTGTATTTATTGTAGAAGTATCTTTTATAAGTCACTTTGAATGTCTAGTTCTTTTGAATCATCTGATTTATGTTCTTATTATGTGCAACTAAAGAAGTAAATGCATATCATTTGGTTTTGATTTGTTGTACTTAATTAAGAAAACCATTCGGTTGGAGGGCATGAATCCCAAATCCAAAACATTCTTATCATTTTCAGCTTTCTGGTCCTACATGTTTCTAGTCCTTTACCTTCATTTATAGTGTTTACTTCATCTAATTGCCTAATTTATCAACATTTACCTCTCTGAAACTAGAATTTAGTAGATTTAGCTGGGTCTGAACGGATTGCCAAAACTGGAGCTGGGGGAGTTCGTTTGAAGGAAGGAAAGCACATTAACAAGAGTCTAATGATCCTTGGTAATGTTATCAATAAACTAAGTGAAGGTGGAAAGCAAAGGTAGTTGTTTTTGAAAACCCTGTTGAATGTATGTTCATGCACAGAACATATGTGTGACTGATTATGTACTTGAGCAGGGGACACATTCCTTACCGCGACAGTAAACTCACTCGCATTCTTCAACCTGCTTTGGGTGGCAATGCTAAAACTTCTATAATTTGCACAGTAGCACCAGAAGAGGTAACCTAGTTATTATTTACCCATGTTGTGACAGCAGAAAGAATCAATTGGACATCAGTTTAAAGAGTTCAATACATATGTCTAGGTTCACATTGAGGAGTCAAAGGGAACACTCCAATTTGCTAGCAGAGCTAAACGGATCACCAACTGTGTTCAAGTGAATGAGGTCTGCCTCCATTTACTATTCTTTTTATGTAATAACTACTTCGTGATCCACTCTAGAGAACACTTAATGAGATTAAATGATCACGTATTTTCCTGTGAATAGAAGTGTTCCTGTTACTATAATAAGGTTAGTTTAGCATTAGTTGCTAAGACACTACGCCTTGTATTCAAAGATTTCAAATCACGCTCCAATGCAATTTCAGCACTTAGGCACTACATTCTTTTTCTGTCAGAACCAAGGCTTAACAAACCTCTGCCAACAGGATTCGTTTTTCTGAAAGGTCCTAAATGCTGCAACAGTTAATTTTTGTTCTGGTATATTGATACTATATAGTGTGGTCTAAAACATCTATTCGAGCACCAATATCTAAAGCATAAGGGAGGTGAGTTTTAAATACAAGCAGTACAGAGCATTCTTTAACTGGTCTGAATTTTCATTATCTTTCAAATCATAAAGTTTCATCCTTGTAGAATCCTTTGTTGCAGATTTTCCTCCCAATGGAACTTCTTATTAGTTACTAGTTTCTTTCTTTGACGTTTAAGGCAGAGCTTATTGTAGTTCAACTTCTTTGTAGATACTAAATGATGCAGCCTTATTAAAGCGGCAAAAAAGGGAAATAGAGGAACTACGCATGAAACTTCAGGTGATTGTCTTGACTCCCAGGATTCATATTCATAAGTTGCTTAGAAATTTCTTATATGGGATGAAACCTCTTACATAGGGATCACATTCCGAGGTGCTTGAGCAAGAGATACTGAAACTCAGAAATGACCTACTGACGGTAATTATTATTACTATTTTTTTGTTTTTGTTAAGAGTAGAAGATTGATCTTATCTTGCATTGACATAGCTCATGACTGCTTATTCTTCATTCACCAGTACGAATTAGAGCGAGAGAAGCTTGCCATGGAATTGGAGGAGGAGAGAAGATCACAGAAAGAGCGAGAGCAAAGCATCATTGAACAACAGAAAAAATTCCATAATCTCAGTAATCTTACATCTGTCTCAGACTCTAATGGGCATGCTACACAGGTAAAATATTTGAATTCAGCTGTTGTGGACTTCCTTAAACTATCTTGTCTCTTTGAATTGTCCCAACCTCAGCTCTTTTTTAGAATTTCAGGTGACACTCTACTTAGGACATAATGGGATTGCTTGGATTTCATGTCCTTAAATTCCTGTCTCTTTTTCATCTCTTGGGGCTTGTTTGGTTGGGAACAAATTATCTCAAGATTAATTATCCCAGGATTGTCATCCCACCCTCAATGTTGTATAGAAATAACACTTCAATCACGGGATAACTTATCTTGCGATTATATCCCAACCAAACATGGGATAAACTCATCCTAAAATTAATCCCCGGATTAGTTATCCCTTATCCCTCGTAGCAAACGAGCCCTTAAAGTATAGTGTTTTCCGGTTTGTGTCTATGTTGTTAGGCATCCCATGCATGAGAGTGATATTGTACAGTTTTTATCAGTGCCATCTCCTTTCACATTGAAATTACTGTGGTTTTAGCATTTATTATCTCCATTCTTCATGTCCTTTCAATCCCTTTTATGTCATGAGCTTCGATGTTGAAAAATATGGTTTGTACAGAAGAGATATATGTTGCCATGATGTTTGTACAAAGGAAGCACATGAGAGCCACACATTTGGATAAATTTAGCATTTTTTTGGTTCCATTTCTATTGCCATATAGGATTTTAGCATAAATTTGGTTTTTTTTGTTCCATTTCTATTGCCATATGGATTTTAGCTGGCTTTTGTGTGTAATGTCTCCTTAGTTTTTATGTGAGAAAGTAAACTTTCAAATTTTTTCATATTCTGGCACTTTGTACTTTCATCGTGCTGATAAACTTGTAGTTCTTATATGAATTTACTACCAAAAAGTAGATAATGGTTTCCCTCATGCTGTTTATAGGAGAGCTCTAATTGAATGACAATTATTTCTGTTTTATGTGTATGGTACTGAATTCAATTACTATTCCTAAAACCAGGAGGAAAGCGGTAATAGTAACAGTTTCCAGGAAGATGCTTTTAGTACCCCTTGTTTGAAGGCGGCTCCCAATGCCTTTGTTGCTAAGAGATCGCAACTGTCTCAACAGACAGAATACAGCCCTATGCCAGATGCCTTTAGCAATTTTGCAGATGAAGATATGTGGATGAAAATGAATAAAGGCTTTGTTGCTGATCTTGATTCACTTCACATGACTCCTGCAGTGAAAGTTAAATCATCTTTACTCGATGATGAAAATGATGTGAGTCCACTTTTGCATACATATGCTGCAATTTCACTTTTTACCAGAGCTGTTCCTGCAGCTGCTTCTAGTAGTTATGCCATTGTGACCCAGTAAATTTACTCTCTCTTCTCCAACAGAATGCAGGATAACTTGCTTTATATTAATTTCAATTACACTGGGAAAATTACGTGCACAATCTGATAGGCAAATAGTTATTAGCACGAGTTTCTGCAGGTTCTCACCCTTTATCTAACGTAGACGTAGAGAATGGGACAATCATCTTTTTCATCTTATAAATTGTTAACATGGATTAACTGTATTGGATATTATGATTTGCAGTTTCAATTGTCCTCCAATTACTTAACAAATCTTTATTCTTGATAAACAAAGTTCTTACATGCATACTTGTGAGACTTATCCGAATTTCTACCAGGATTTGTCAACAGAGAATTATAAGCAAGAGGTACAGAATCTCAGAAGACAGTTGGAACTTGTTTCAGAGGAAAGAGATGAACTTAGGGTAAGTATCTATTGAGATCGTTTTATTGTTACTTAATGCTTGTTTAGTTAACCGGTTACTGACCACTGGTTTTAGCATTCAACTGTTTAAGACGTTTTTCCTGATTGAGATGTTCAATACATTAATCCTTCCTGGTCCAAGTTCTTTTCAAGAGACTAAATTTTGGGTGACATCACTTAATAATGTACAGAACCAGTCATTTGAGGAGACGCATGATAAACTATGTTCTTTTGTTATGCTGCACTAAGTTCCCAACTTTTCCTTTAAATCGTTATTTTTCAGAGGCACCATACAGAACAAGTATCACTAAATAAACAGCTAATGAGTGAGGTATCTGAACTCCAGCAAGAGGCACTTTTGAACCGTGAGATCCCTCAAAGATTGTGCGAGTCTGTGACAACTTGTAAAGATTTATACAAGGACGTCTTTTCAGTCATACAGGTAATGCCTACGTATAGTGTAAGTTGGCTAATTACTGTGACTTGTGAAGTTTGCTTTGTAATATCTGCCTCCTCTTGTCCTTTGAACAGAATTTTTTAGCTACGGACAAATCTGGAATGGCCAAATTGCTCTCTACAACAAATGAGATTGGTACTTGTCTTTTTTCATCTCTGGAATCTCATTTCTCAGAAGCTATGGACAGTGATAAGTCCTCTACCGGAAATAATTCTTCAATTGAAGCACAACATGTCAAGGTTTATGATAAGTTGAATAGAACAATTTCATCACTTGTACTATCAGATGATGAAATCTCAGGGAATCCATCACTCAGCTCCCAATATAAGGTAGCTGCCCAGTCACAGTTCTCAAGGTGTCACTTGTTAATTTTTACATGCTTTTCGATTCTGACAATGGGATATTATCTGCTAAGTTCAAGGCTCATGCTAATTTAAGTTGTGAGGTCCCTGATCGTCATGTCTTAGCTAAACGTCTTGATAGTTATAGACGCTTTTCCTCCTTTTCTCTTAAGTGTATGTTTTTAACATGATCAAGGACTGCACTCTGGGTGGAGAAATTGCTTGTTGGAAGAAGAAACTGGATGAAGATATCAAAACGATCCAGGAAAAATACCAGAACTTGGAAAAGGAGTTGGACCTCAATAATCAGCTTCTTGCCGCTTCCAGGGATAGATATAATAGCTTAGAAAGGGAGTTTCATCTCTTGAAAGAAGAGAGGGATGTGTTGGTGCAAAATGTTTCCTCTTCAAGCGAGAAGCTCGAACTGTTTACTAACCAAAACGAAAAGGTATTGGACACTTTGAATGCCGAAGTTAAGAGGAGGAAACACCTCGAAGAAGAGATTAAACAGTTTACTGCTGCTTTTGCATTTCGACAGAGATCCCTTGTCTCCCTTCGTAGTGACTTCGATTCTGTGATTGACAGTTTTAAGGCACAGAAGCCAATTTCAATATCCAGATCTCCTGGATTCTAAGAGTTGAAATTCTCCCAAACTCATGCACAATTTGTTAGTGCTGTCTTTATCTTGCTTCTTATTATGTATTCAAGTAATAACTTAAAACTGTTCCAGACCACATTATAAATTGAATAATCTATCTGTATAACTTTTAATTCCTCTTGTTTATACGAGTTCGAACCTCCTCACTTGAAAACCACTCTTGTAATGTCCTTATGTTCTCTTTTAGAATTTTCAAATGAAACTTCATCCAATAAGACACAAATTTGTGATGTATACATATACAGAGCACTTGTCAGATGGCCATACTTGGGAAATAGGACTATAATGGTACTCATTGTCCCAACTCTCTGCATGTTTTTTAGTGCATGATGTTTACTGAGACAAATAATTAATTGATAAGGTACTAGTTTTGTCCTGAGCAGAAATGAAAGATAGTACCTGCAGATTTGATATCTGTTTGTCTTTTCATGTTTGAAGTTTGAAATAAGTGCACATGAACAGTATGGTCTTCCATTGTTAAGTCATTAGCAAATCATCTACTGTGTGCCCATAACTCTGCCTGCTCTTTTACTGCAACAAGCTGTTGAAGGCAAATTAATAAGCTGTGGATTCTTTCTATCTGTTCAGAGAATGTTTGATTTCTAGCCAGTAACTTTTTACTTACTATTACGCCAAAGACGGATTCAAGATTTAAACTTATTTCGACCTTGAAATTTTTAGCACTCAATTTATATTCCATGCCAAAAAGTTATATTTGCCTTTGTACTATATGAACAGTAACAAGTGCAATTGTATTTGTGTTTGGGACCCCCATGGCTCCATCCCTGGGGCAGTGTAATATATTTGAATTTTCTTTTAAAAAAATATACATATATGTTGAGTTTGCAAATACTTTGTCACAAGAGGATAATAGTTAAAATTGCTATTCTGCATCTTATTTGATTTTTTGTTGTTCCCTCAAAGTCACGAGTTTACTATGAGTAAATCATTGAAGACGTCAGTATATTTGTACCTTTTTTTTTTTTGCATTTAGGTTTCTTTTTTTCATGTGGGTACTGAGCGGAGTTGGGATGAATTCAATAAATTGTACTTAGACTTGGTATTAGTATCAGAAAATTGACTAAATATGTATAAACATATAATTGTAAACCCAATAACGAAGACGAGTTCTGGGTTCGTGACAAATTCAAAACTTATAAATTTTAAATTCTGACCCTGACTCGGTAGGTAGGCATCTTGTTCTTGAAAGCGAATGAAGATTGATGCAATACGTGTCTGTTATATAACCTCATGTTCAATATTGGACCTCAATTATATTATAATCATTTTTTGAAGTTTTTTACAATTTCACCAGAAAGTGTCAAATATTAATGAAATGGAAAAGAAAAAGTCCCATAATTAGATATTTTATGCTGGTCATTATTTCCCAGTGTCACTCTCTTAAACGTCCTAATAAAAAACTGTTCTTATTGAAAAGAATTTTAATTTAAGGAATATAGCTTCCAGGAAGATTAAAAGAAACGAGCGATAATCACCCGGTACGATTGCGGTAGGGTGGCAAATGCGTATTCCGTTATTTTTAATTAAAGATGTCAGATTTTGAGTCTTTGCTATAACTCGTCTTTTGTAGAAAATGTTTTTACCTCAAAGTTAGACTTCACGAGCGAATCTGAATTAGTCTACCCAAATTAAGTTCCAAAAATCGCAAGAGGTTTCGGGTCAAACTCTAAGTATGAGGTAATCTCACTGGCGTACGCAAAATTTTTCATAAGCAATGTCACCTTTTAAAATGAAAAAATAACTTTCAATGATTTCCTTTTTTTAATAAAATGTATTCAAAATAATACCATGTGAGAAAGAAGGCAAATGAAAAGAGCATAAAAAAAGAAGCCAGACAGGATTGAACCGACTACCTCACTTGTGAATTCCAAGCAGAAAACCAGTTGGGCTATGCAAAATTTGATTTAAGGAGTGTCATATTTATATTATATCTATATTTTTCCCTTCTCACACTATTACCTATTTCATAAAAAATTCCGACGAATCAGTGTCACGCGACACCCCATAGCCCTTGCTAAATCCGGCCCTGGGTAACCTATGACAGAATTTTATCTTCAAATTGAACTTCTCGAAGCGAATCCAAATATTTAATTTCTTCGGCAAAACAGATGTGTTTGGTGACATTTGATCAATGCAACACCCTCCCCCCCACACACAAACTTATTGCATGTCATTCAATAAAGGAAGAAAGGGAAGGTATTGGTGATTTCATTAATATTAATTTGTGTATTAATATGAGACAAAAAATAAAAATTGAAGATTTTGGGAGAATTCCTCGTATTCGGACTTAAAAAGAAATGTAATTTATTAATAATGAAAACAAACAGCGCCTTGTCTCAACAATTATTAAGGAAAAATATGCTCCAAAAATCTACACACTACAATTAATGTTTGTTGGTGCAATATAATCAAATGGTAGCTGACACACAATGTTTATACATCGTATTTATTCTTTCATTTCTTTTTCCACACGTAGAATTATATAATTCTTAACATATTAATCTTCACTACTGATTAATCATGTCTTTAATATATTACAAAAAAAA
>JAJOOS010005403.1:0-18877 GCA_029582725.1 Solanum chiquidenum | reverse complement strand
TTGAATTTTTGAAGTATAACTCTACTACTTGCTTGGATAGAGAAGTACAACAAAGCTGTAGAAATAATTAGTAAATTAATTAGACAAGTCATTAGAGAAAACAGGACAGTTGGTTTGCAGGGAGGGTGGGAAGCACATGCTCCATGCTTCTGAATAGTAAAAGCATTTGGGAAATGGAGAACTCTGAGATATCAGAGGAGGAAGGGAATGTTTTCTGTGGTTCTTGGGTTTAGTGCTTATTTTAAAAGAAAAAAAAATGTCATGTATTCCAAAACCCACCCTTTTATGTCATTCATTTCTTTATAATTGCCTATTAATTAATCACTTGGCTATTTTGATAGCTGGTTTGAATATGAGTTAGGCATGTATTGAATTTCAGATAAGTAATATATTATCTTTGATAACTGATTAGAAGATAAATTATTTGTATATAAGATTAATATTGTATTTAATTTGTTATTTAGAAATGGGAAAAGGCTCAAATATGCCATCAAACTTTCAGAAAAGGCTTATTTATGTTATCCGTTAAAAGTTTGGCTCAGCTATGCCATTACCGTTTAAGAAAAGACTCATTCATGCCATTATTTTTTAACGGTGGTTTTGCAAAATCATTTTTTACACGTGGCCACTTATAATTCGGCCACGTCATTATTTTTTTATAATAAAAAAATAAAACTAAAATGTTTGTTCAGAAATTTGATTTTTTATTATAAAAATAATAATGACGTGGTCGAATTATAATTGGCCACATGTAAAAAGTGGTTTTGCAAAACCACCGTTAAAATGTTTGTTCAGAATTTTGATTTTTTATTATAAAAATAATAATGACGTGGCCGAATTATACTTGGCCACGTGTAAAAAATGGTTTTGCAAAACCACCGTTAAAAAATAATGGCATGAATGAGCCTTTTCTTAAACGATAATGGCATAGATGAGCCAAACTTTTAACGGATGGCATAAATGAGCATTTTCTGAAAGTTCGATGGCATATTTGAGCCTTTTTCCTTTAGAAATTCATATAATTAATACGTATATAAATTACGAAAGAATTTCTAAATTATTTTATACAGGATAGAAGATGAAATAACTGGTACTTGTATAAACATAACTAATACATGCATACAATAATACATAAATCTCCTGTAACTAATCTCTATATCACTAATACTTGCATAACTCTTATCAACAATGTATGTTGCTACTTCTTTGGTTTTAATTGGTTTATCTTACTCTAGTTCGTAGGTTTAAAAAATATATCACTTTCTATATTTAATACTCTTTTTATCTCAATTTATGTAATACACATGCCTTTTCAAAAGTTTTTATTTTTTTCTTAAAATTTATGTTAAGTCAAATGGAGTCACATAAATTGGAATGGATAGAATAACTCTTTGCAACAAATATCATACATGGTATATTAAAGACCACAAAATTTAAAGAATATATATATAAAATTTGTTAAAAACTAAGATAAATAAATTAAAACGAAGGGATTACTGCAAAGGCAAATTATAAATTAAGGCCGGATGGTAATATAATTATTCTTTTACCAATCGTACACATATTTCAACATGTATACCATTGTTAATTACTCACTTAAGGAAAAAGATATGGGTAATTCAATAAAATAATACTACAAAAATTTAATGATTTATAGATCAATATTCTCAATACTAGTTAATATCATATGAAATTCTTAATGAAAAGAAGTTAATTAGTAAGATAATTAGATATCTAATCAAACATGAATTGAGTGCAAAAAAAGAATTTACGAATTCCAAGCAAGAATTAGATGCCCAAAAGACATTGAATAAAAGCTAAAAGGGACCTTTATGTGATATCTGGAAAAAGAGATAACTTTTGTGATAATTTTTGGGGCTGACATTATTCCCCACCCCCACCCCCACCCCCAACAACCCACCCACCCCACAAATGCAATTTTTTATATAGGTGGAACATGTATTTGTTTCATTAATTAAGTCATAATATTACTATTGTTAAACAAAGAAGAATATATTCTAAAGTATAAACATTGCTTAACTTTTTGATGCAACGAATAGTGTAAAGGATTTTTTTTTTCATTATCAAGTTACTTCAAGTATAATTACAATTAACACCTCATATAATGATAACTAAATATAGTTAAGGAGGGGAATCAATTTATTACGATTAAAAAAAAGACTCTCTTCATCTCAATTTATATATGTGTTAATTATAATTTTCTTTTTATTTTTTTTAAATGCCATACTTTTTGTTTAGAAATAATCTATTTCTCAATTTACTTTAATAAGATGATTATAGCCAAATATAATAAGTAACTTGTTTTAATTTATGTAATTTTTAAAAATCTTTCCAAAATTTCTTGATATTTTTACTGTTGGATCAAGCACTGCCACATCAACTATGACAAGTAATATCATATTAAAACAATTGACTTTGCAGGTCACTTACCATTTTTTCTTAGTTTTACACGGAAGAAATTTTCGTTTTTACATATAAGAAATCTTGAAAGAAAAGAAAAGAAAAAAAGGGTCATTTTCTTCTAGTCATTTTGTTAGTCGCGAGGAGATATTAATTCTGACATATAATTTTTACCTTTCTTCCTAGGAGTTTTCACCCTTTTTTTACTCTCTTGATGACTCAAACTCACAATCTTCTGATTCGAAATGAGGGATACTTACCATTCGAACAACTCTCTCCTACATTATAATATAAATAGAGATGTGCAAGAAGAATATAATATAAATAAATACTATGTCTACAAGTGACTTACCACCATCTATTTTACCCCTATGGGAAAAAGAAAAAAAAAACAAATTTCATCCCTTACAAGCTTCCAAACAAAGAGAATTAATGGAAAGTGAGATTCGCAGGTAGCTAAGTATTATTCTCCTTCTTGTCCCTTTTTATGATATTTTGTCCATCATAAGAAAAAAAAACCATATAGTATATATATATGTATATATATTATTACTAGAAATTTTTCTTCTGCTGGTCAATGGATATCTCTATCTCCATTATTTCAAGAAAACATGTTTTTTCTTCTCAAAAATATCACTAAAACATATCTCTCTTCTTTTTTCTATGGCTTACATTAAAGAGATCAAGGTAATTTTCTGCGATATCTCTTTCTTCTCGAGGATATCAACATGACTATGATCAATCCTTGTGAAAACATTTCTAGAGAGAATTTAATTCGAAGGAGTACTAGTGTTTATGGTTTTGGTTTAGGTGATTACGAGAGTAATTTTAATCTTATGACCCGATTAGATGCAGAAGATGATGAAGAATATTATGTGCAACGAGATAATTCATATGTTTTAGGGTCGGATCTAGCAATAATGGCTGAAGATGAGTCAAGAACCGGAAGTATTAATGAAACTGGTTCGAGTTCCAAAGATAACAATACTAACAACAAAAACCACAAGGAAGAGGAGGACGAAGAGGAAAAAGGGTGGCTTCAATTAAGTATTGGTGGGCATACGTATATGCCCACCAGTAATAAGCCAGAAGAGAATTCTAGAAGATCACCAGGTGGAAGCGGATTAGTGGAACTTGATCTATTACCAACTGTCAGTTCCCAACAAGGGAAACCAACAGTAAATATAAATGAATTTCGAGCACCACCACCACCACCACCTCGAAGATATCAACAACAGTTTCTGACTACTAGTACTGCTACTACTACATCATCGTCTTTGTTTTTACAACAATATCCAGGGATGGGTGTAGGAAGTAGTTCTACGACAATGTTTCCACAACAACAAGAGATTATTAATTGGGGTTTTAGACCTATGACCGCGCCAATCCAACAGAATATGAATCTGTCTCTAGTGTCATCCGGTTCACATTTTGGTCCTGGACCATTCCCAGTACTGGGAGGGGTTCCAGGACCAAGTTCTATAGATTTTCGGGTTGTTCATCCACCTCGAAGACCACATTCTGGGTTGTGGTTTTCGCTACAACCATCCTCAAACCAGTAAGTAAATACAAAATCAAAAAAAAAATAAAATCGTTGCTAATTTTTTGTTAAATTGCTAGTTTTGATAATTTATCTCTAATTCATACTACTACTACATAAGATTAGTAACGAATTTAATTACAGTTTAGCTACATAATTTGTGTTTTTTCTTTTTCCTATAGCTTATTTAGCATCTTCCAAATTATCTTCGAAATATGATTGAATAAATTTGTGTGCTTTTGCCTTATGATACAGAACAAAAGAACCCTTTTTGCCACAAATATCCAAGAGCTACCTTAGGATCAAGTAAGTCAAAATCTACTTGTTTTTTTTTTTTTGTTTCATTATAATTTAAACTTTATATTTCTTTTAATTTTGGTTAACATTTTAATTTATTTCATTTTTTTTGGCTATTTTCATAATTGTTAAAGAGATGGGAGGATGACAATACGACTAGTCTTGAAGTATTTGGTCAATAAGCTACAATTGGAAAATGAATCAGAGGTATGTAACCCACCATTGCATTTCTATCCTTGCTGGTTGATTTCTCAGATGGTCACACGTTATTATTTTTAAAAGTCATAAGCTTCTTCTTGATTCTTATTTTTTTCATCAAAGAATGTGATTTAGCTTTCTGATATAATAACTATAGTTGAATTAACCATCAGAGAAATTAACCGACTCAAATTTTATTAATGGTTTTTGAAAAAATGTTTCATGTTTGCTTGAAAAACCGTTAACTATAGGACTTCAAGAAGAACTAATAAGACCAATATAATGTTTGAACCATTAAATCCATAACATGTTAATTTACAATGGTTGGTGTGGGGAAAAAACATGAAAGAAACAGCAGAACTAATTAATTATTAATGATTTTATTTAGGGCAATATTCATTATGGATTGAGGGAACTTCATAATTAGGTGGGAGGTACATTTTCTAGGTAGCCATCCATCTTCATTAATTCTTTCTCTTTTTGTATTATTAGCTTAAGATCTTTGTTTAAACTACTTATAATTAAGGAAGTGCATAGTAGAAAAATATATGTAGGGGTTATTAATTAGCACATTGTTATTATTCTATTATTGAAAGATTTTAGAGTATGGACAAAGTAAGAAACACAAGAAAAAGAAAACTACATGCTACCTTATTAGCCCCAAAATCACTCAAATATTCTTTCTTAATAGGAATAAATCTTTGCACTTTTGATGACTTTCACGGTTCGTTTCTTTTCATTTACTTCCAAGAAATTAACATTTCCAATCTTTGTGAAATGATTCATACATATATATATATATATATAGGCGAATTTAGAGCGAGTGTTGTAGGTTCAACTGTATTTGTGTCTGAAATATACGTAATAGGATTAAGTAATAAAAGTGTTTTCTTTCTAAAAGCTTAAGCTTTTGAATGAAATGATTCACATACTTTAAGATTGTATTAAAGTAGATAAAAGGTTCTGAGTTCAAATCTCAAGCAGAAAAACATGTATATGCCATGTGTTTGGTTCATGAATAAAGGAAAATCAGACCTACATATGAGAGGATGTATTGAGATATAACATACTGTAGTTAAATAACTAATGAGATGATGTCATACTTCAATACAAAACTGAACTTATTTCTATTGGAATTTGTGTATATAGATGAAAAACATTTATAAAATATACCTAGAATAAGATCATACTTACTGAAAGCGTAGTTGCTTGCTTTCCTATATAGATTCTGGGTCATAAGTATAGAGAAAAGTCACTTTCTAAATTAGATAATTTTATAAATTTAATATCCTACCTAACATATTTAAGACGATCAAATTCAGAAATCACTTTGCTATATTATACATATCTTTAGTTTAAAATTACAATATCTTTTTAAAAAAGAATTACTTTATTAAACTTGGTATACAGTTAAACTAAAACACATTTTGGAATATAGATGCCTAGCACATCTATTTAGATGAAACCTCTTTTCCCTCATTATACCAAACAAGTCCATCGCTTAAAGCTTCCAAAAGTTTCTAAAACTCGTATAGTGATTGGAATTCTCTTCCTTTTCTTCCCCCTTTATTAGTGAAGAAAATAATAAAGTTCTATTTTTTTTTTCCAAAAGCTATTACTGAGAAATTTATTTTTTTGGTTCAAGTATTATATTATATAAATAAATGCATTTCTTGAGCGGAGAAACTATCGGTAACAATACACTTTACCTTGTTGATATTCCATTTTATGAGACTACTCTAAATATGTTGTTATGTTGTTGTCGTCGTCGTATTACCCATATGCACTCTTCCTCATTTAGACTTACATATTTTCTTCTATTATTTACCTGATAATGATCAGAAATGGTTTTAAAATTAAAAATCTTAAATTAGGTTTCCAAATCATAACATCCATCACTTTAATTCCATCTTTTTTCTATTTCATTCATCTTGCTTTTAATATTTATGTGCATGTAAGAATAGAATGGAAAATGGCTTATTGTATTTTTAGTACACTAAAATGAATTAATTATTTCAATTTTTGTTACATATATGGTGTTTGTAGGATATGCATATGAATTTATTAGTTAGTTAGCCAATTGGGCAATTAAAAGGAGAAGTTATATTAACTTATTATTTCAATATCCCAACAACTTCTCCTCATTAACCCTTAATTAAACCCAACCACAAAAGATTAATTAATAATCTAAATTGGAAATCAATAAATAATTACATACAAGAATGTCAAGTGATTTGCATGCATGTAGACAAAAGAAACAGACAATCATATAGTTGTTTCCTCTTAAACTTTTTTATTTTATTTTGATGTTAGGATCCTTTAGGATTCATTCCATATTAATGATTGATAATAATATCTGTTAAGAACCAGCTATAAATTTACATCAAATGCTATTAAAAAATTAGCTAAAAAATTCTCTTTTCGAAGTTGCTTCTATAGAATAAAATAATTTTTCTTCACCTACCTAAAATAATAACTTGTATTAGGGTTTTTATCATGAACACATACTGAAAAGATACGACTTTGAATAGATTAATGTTTAAGTTGTTAGGATGTATGACATATAACATTATTATATTTCTTAAAAATTCCATACATACTATTTATTAGGACTCATTATATGTATTTACGATAGGTCAACCCTTGTACCCCGACTAATTCGAAGCCACATGGTTTTTATTATTCTTTCCTTGCACTACATAATCTCTTTTTGTGTTTGGTGTACAATATTCATATTAGAGTCGAATTAATTCATATTCCTTCCGCATAGGATCCATTTGAAGGAAATTAAAACACTAAGATTATTTCATATCCAGGGGTCAAAACCTAAATCTCTTGTTAAGAAAGAAACAGTCTTATCTACTGCACCACATTCTCTGTTGGTGCAATACATAATAACATATCCTTAAAAGAAGTACTAATACAAATACAGTTTAAGTTATATACACTGCTGCGAGATCATTCAAATGATATAATCTTGAAAATACGACAGGTTATACTAGCTAAAAGTGGCTTGATGGTATAAATTTAGTATATAACTTAAAGTCTTAAACTCATATAAATATACATTTCTTTAGCGCAAAAAATGCACCTACATGTACCAACAATCTCTATCTAAAACGAAAAACTCAACGAAAATAATTTTCTTAATCAAATTAATTATTGACCTAACATTATTATTAATTAATTAATAAGAATGGAGCTATTTCTAATTCTACGTGTTACTTGTTGCATATATATTTATTTTGTAAGCATTGAAATTATGTAATTGTGGCATGCTTTCGTAGAATGTATAGATTGTACTTGTTTAATAATGTTGCTTCTTAATATTCACGAATGGGTACATATGTATCATTGCCGTCTTAATGTTATTATTATTTGGCCTTTATTTGTATGTCCTACCCAAGTTGACTTGAGTTTTTGGTTATCATGTCTTGTTTACTCAAACTTCAAAAAAAAAACCAACCCTCTAACACGTCATGGCAACTAAGTGACAAATGATTAAAGTTTTAATGGTAGGGAATATGATATCAATGATAGTTAATCCCATAATAGTATATATATTTTCTCTTTCTTTCCTTAATTTGCATTACCTAATCATATAGGTATTGCTTACATCTAAATTTCTAGGAGGTTTAAGGGGTTGTTTGGTACTAAAGTTCAGTATCAATACTATTCTTATACATCCTATATCAAACGATCTCTAAATATTGTTGTTTACTTAGTTATATTCTGAACAAGCCTTTTGATTATGTGCTTACTTTGATTCCTTTTTTATGAGTCAAACGGATGGAAATTCTTTTAGATTAAGGGTGTGGTGTGACTCGAACCCAATAGGACATTTGCCTGCTCTGATTTCATATTATTATGTGTGATCATCTAATCTATAAGCTTAAGTTATTAGAGAAAATAAAATCTTATTTACTTAATCATATTCTCAATGGAATCATATGAACATATATCATGAAACAAGAACATAAACCCTTTCTTTTTACCCTAAAGTTTAAACACAGAAGAATCGTAGGATTTTAGATTTTCCAAATAGAAAGATATAGATTTCCAAAAAGCTTACTATCTTTCCTTTTTTTACGGTCTAATTTGCGGTTAATAATGGTATTTGTTGAGGCAAATGTAGAATAGTGCATTGACTTTTAACAAGGGAAAAAAAAGAAAGTAAACGTAAATTCTCTCATAATTTATACACATAAATTAGTTATGTGGGATTGATTCTAAATAGCTAACAAAAAAAATCATATTTGGTGTGTATATAGAATTTTATCTGTAACCCAAAAGAAATAATGGAACCAAACAGGACATAAGATATGTATGATTTAATAAATGAATAAAGCACATTCTAACTGACTATCAAATGACTCTTAAATGCTTAAAAGTTTATTCTTTTCAATATTTTAAGTTTTTAGATCAAATAATCAAATTTTTCTGACATGATATCTGATCAGACATAAATCTTAAATTCAAATCTTTGCTATCAATACACATCACTCGAAAAAGCAAAATATATCTTTACTTGTTTAATAATAAAAAAATCAGGTTCGCACGTGAAAATTTCATGGTAAGCCCTAACACACCAAATTTTTGCATGGCCTTAATTTGCCCTTATCAATTATCATCATGACTCTATATATGACAATAAATTTCGTCATGCTTTCGTTCATTTCAACCAACTCAACTATCCCATGGAGGATTGTAGGACCCAATACCCTCTTATTTTCTCATAGATAATTAATATATTTAAAGTTTAAACCCTTTCTTTTCTTCCTCTCTTTTTCCTCTAAGTGGTGCACTTTGATAGAATAAAAAAGAAACTTTTTGTCCATTTAAAAAGTAACCCTAAAGAAAATAAAAAACCTACTTTAGAAATTTAAAATTTATATATTAATTTCAAACAATAATAACTGAATTCATAATTAAATATTTATAAAAAATTTAATATATGTATAAATATAACTAAAAGCTACCATGTTATCGATAAACTGTATCTGAAGAGCTACTAAATCCGTCTCGAGAAAGTAGTAATAAAATAAAAGAAAGAACACGTCGGAGGAAAGCAATGCATGAGCTATTAGTTTATAGCAAAATCATTACGAATGGTTCAAAAGAGACAAAATTAGAAGAGAATAGTTAAATATTATTAATAATAAATAATTGTATTAATATAACCGACAAATTAAGAAAAGTAATAAGGGTATAATTTAATAATTATTTAATTCCGCTTAATCAGGATGGATAAAATGATCTTTAAAATAATGAATTTAAAGTCTCATAATTATTCATGAAGGAATATTGACCTTCATTTCACAATTTATTTTTTGTCATTTTTCCTTTTTTAAAAATAAAAAAAAAATCTAAGTTTATTCTCTTTTGAAGAATTGATAGAGAAAAAGCAACGTGAACGAGACGTGCATGAATATATGATCATAGGTTATAGGACAATAAAGTGATATGTACAAGTCATGTAGAGTTTATTTTGTTTACTTTTTTTTGTTTTCCCTTTTGTAGATACAAATTAAGTACTCCACCTTCCAATTTTTGTGGTGGAATTTGATTGACCATTAGGTTTTAAAAAAGAAAAAAAGATTTTAATTTGTGATTAAAAATTAGTTATAGATATAATGTATTTGTAAATTATTTTACTAAGAAAAAAATAATATTTTAAAACTAAATTGTTACTTCCTTCTTTTTTATTTATAGTCCGTCCAAAAATTAAAGTTATTTTAGTACTAGTAATTTAATTTTTGATATTCAAATTATCTTGAATGAAATTATTTATAGTCATACAATAATATCTACTAGTATCTTATTTCAAATCACATATTTAATTTTTTTTTATTTCTTAAATTTTATGTCAAGTCAAACACATTCACATAAATTGAGATGAAGAAGGTACTAAATATGAAACAATATCATTTTTTTTCTTTTGGATAAATTAGAAATAAAAGTGTTGTAGCATAAATTTGCACGGAGAGGGCTATTTTAAGGGATAGTTACCAATAAATACCGTTCAACCATCTAATTTACTAAATATGAACGATGTATACATTTCATATACACTCGATTGTATGGTACGTATATGTTGTGTATATGTATAGATATGTATATTATAGGTATATGTAGGTATAGTATATGTATATTAGTATAAAGTATACATTATTTATATTCCATATGCATATTTTCTTTTTGTTTTTTCTCCCTCAAATATTTATCTGTCAATTCTAAGGATAAAAATAATTTTCTATCAATTACTAAGATATGGGAAATCTTTACTTAATAATCAGGGAGTACATATATTTATTTATTTGAAGAAGTCTAGGGTATAATCATTCTAGATTAGAAGCAAAGTCTAAGTGGACCTCTAATATGATTAAAGTTTGTAGTCGTTTTCAACCATGGGATAGGTGGGTTGCCCGACCCATTTGATCTGTTCTCACTTACTTTTTTTTTTGCATGTTGATTTCACACGTGTATACATTAATAATATACAAAATACTAATTATTAGTGTAATTTAATGTATTAAACATGTTAACTATCTTATTTAGTTATAAACTATCAATTAATTCCGTTAATAATGAGTTGTTCTGTGAATTCAAAATGTTTGCAAACTCTTATATTTACCTTTTTTAGCCAAGCATTTAGCAAGTTGCTTTCATAAGTTATATCCATCATGTCAAGTTTATTGTCATGTTATTCATGACTAAAAAATAAGCATTCATACTATGTAACATTGATCTTTTCAATGAGAAAAATGAGAGTAGGGAGTGATTCCCTTCTAAGTTCATCTTACGCGTTGCAAATTAAAATTAATTGAGGCTCCAACAAATATTAACTAGTGAGAGTGAGTATCATAGAGTCTCTATATCATATCATATGTGAACTTTCTTGGCTTCTTATATGTTTACATTTTAATATTTTGAATTCTCTTAGTAAAAATATCAGTACGAGCATGAATGGAACTAAGGTATCAAAAGAGGGTTAAGGGTGGAACTAAGATATATATATATATCATAGAGTCTCTATATCATATCATATGTGAACTTCCTTGTCTTGTTGTGTGTTTACATCTTTATATTTTGAATTCGCTTAGTGAAAATTCGCTCTACAAAATTCTTCATAATACCCTAAAATATATGTGCCCAACTATATCTGTCCCAAATACTTAATTACACAATTGTATACTCTAATCATGAATCATAATTACTATTGTTTGACTAAACTATTGCAAAGAATTAATCAACTTATTATGTAGTGTATGTTATTTACTATTTCCTTTGCACTTGTATAATTTAAGGTTGTTTATTTTTTTCCCACTAATATAATGGTGTGATGTTTGGTGCATGTAATGAACAATTTGACTCTTATGCAACTCCAGATAGAGATAACATGTAGAGGCCAACAACTCCAACCATTCTTGACATTGCAACATGTTAGAGATCATATATGGAGTACTACTACTAATGCTGCTGACAATATCATCACTTTGCTTCCTTCAGAAACTTCTAATCATGTCATGGTTCTACATTATGCTAGAACAAGTGCTCCTCAAAATTAACATGACACAAATACCTCGACTTTTTTATAACAGGTCCGAGTCAAAGTCAGAGTCAGAGTCAAATAGTAATGACTCAAAACATTTCATCTTACACTATTTTCGGAAATCCAAGGATTTTATCTATGGATATGTAAATTACAGGATTTTCAATCCTAGCAAAAAAGGGAGGGAAACATGAAAGTCAAACAAGGACTTCTATTACAAAATGAACTCGAAAAAGCTGATGACGAGAATTTCTAATCGTCAAAAAAGAGTACTTAATTATTTCATTTTTTTTAATTATGGTATTATTGTTAAACTATTGTTACTCAATCCACTTTTTTTTTCCCTTCCTTACTCACCTTATATTGATTGCTTTTGGCTAGTGCTTGTCATCAACAAAGAGTAGTTTTTTTTTTCTTTCTTTTGGAATTGTATTTTAATTTCATCAACATTAAAATAGTTTTAATATGTTGTTACCCCAAAACTATGTGCATTATAAAGTTTTGGCTGATAGCTTAATCACCAGATTGTATTACTTACCTAAAACATAAGGGTGTGGAGTCAAACTTGCCCCCCTTCCCCCCCCCCCCCCCAATCTAGCATAGGAAGGCGCTAAAATGGATCAATTCAACTCCTGTTGGTGCATGAAAGTTTCTCCTATGTTTGTTTCAACAAATCTGGACGTAGACAAAGAAGGAATTCTTTTTATTAGGCTCTCTCTAAGCGACCTTTTGCAACCGATGTATGTAATAATACATTAGTAGTTCGCCCCATTCCCCGAACACCACTAGTAGGTGTTCTGCTATGTCACTTTCCTATAACAATGTATTGAAGCATATTAACTAAGAAATATATCTACTATGTTTTGAACCAAAAAAAATAAAGATTTGTCAAGTTCACATCGCTGAACATATATACTAGACTCGACTAATCTATACAGCCTTGACATCTTTAGGAAAATAAGTTGTTAGAGGTAACATTGGCTTTAGTTCATCATTTGAGAAATCAATGCTATTCTTCAACTTGTATAACATGTTAGTAACCAATAGTGAATCCAGTTCGATTTGAAGTGTACCAAATCCGAATTCCCCACTATATTAAAAAGAACATGAACAAGATTACACTTGCAATTGCAATATTCAAACTACTGAATTACAATGAAAATATTAAATTATAACTAACTAAAAGATAGAGATAAGAAGGAGGATGAAAAACTTAGACTCTTAAGAATGGAGATGAGAGGAATCCGACTCTTTACTCAATAATATGCATCATCCCTAAATCACATACTACTATCCCTTTTGATGGAACTATTCTCACACTCACTACGCAACTCAGATCCCAAATTAACATGGTCATATTGCTTGTTCTCATCCCAATAGTTCTTGTCAACCCAATTACTCATGTTGAAAATAAGGAAAGCTGCAGATAAGAAACAATTTGAACAATGTGGTACAATCAATGGGAACAACTGTTAAATGTGTAAGAGAGTTAGAGTCACACTAGGACTGAGCTACTGTGTTAGCTGAAGTCAACTAGGCTACTATGTCTTGTTTTAACTGAAGTCGACTAGGATAAGTTATAATTGTAGTATTTGATATAATTCTCGCTACGAATTATGAATGAAAATGTGGATTAAAGACAAGAAAGAAAGATAGATAGACACAAAAAGAGGAAATAGAAAGCAACCAAAAGGTATATTAAACCTTAAGACCTCAATCCATTAATATCCTACAAAAAGCACCTACCTCTTACGATGACCTCGAGGGAATTGAATTCACCTTGCAACCAACGTTTCTAAAAAATAATCAACTAAAGCTTGTACCAAGCTCTTAACACTCATTCAAGAGATTCATAATATCAATATTCAAAATAGTCTCCCTAAAATGAGAACCCAAACTAGCTTTAGGTAATTATTACAAAAGAGGCCCAAAATAGGAAATAGGCGAGCTGGATCGCCCTTGCCGAATGGACTCGGCGAGTCGCTAATCAAGTTGGCGAGCTGACTCTTCTCTTGGGACTTCTGGCACTTTAGGTGAGCTTGGAGTCCTCGCCTAAGCCATTAGGCAAGTCGCCGAATGAATCCGGCTCGCCTAATGTGGCAGCTTCATCCACCGTCTTCCCTTCAAATCCCCACGCGATCTTTAAGGCATTGAAACCTTTCTTTGCCATTAACACAAGCTCAAGAACCTCTAACTTCATGAAAAAACCCTGCATTATTTGAAGGTCCCGATCTTGAATTTGAGTGAACGACCTTGGTGCAATCATAATTGCATCATTCTCTCATTCTTGAAAAGAATTTGTCCTCAAATTCGACGGATCATCATCATCAATAGTTTAAAATGGAGAAAGGTCACAAGCATTGAATGTGCTGTGAACTTGATACTCCAAATAAAGGTCAATTTTGTATGCATTGTCATTGAATATTTCAAGCACTTGAAATGGACCATCACCTCTTGGCATCAACTTAGTCTTCCGATGAGTGGGAAATCACTTCTTGCAAAAATGCACCACACCCATTCACCCGGTTCAAGCACAATCCTCTTGCGACCCTTGTTCCCCTTTTTGGCTACCTCTTGGTTTTTCTTTTCTAGGTGTAGTCTTACCTTTTCATGAAGTTTATTCATGGATTCCGCCCTTTTTCTTCCATCTAAGCTTAAGACAACATCTTGAGAAAGAGGAGTGAGATCTAAAGGGGTTAGGGGATTAAAACCATACACCACATTAAATGGAGTCATGCCAATAGTTCTACGAATAACTCGATTATAAGAAAACTCAACTAATGACAAATGTTCCTCCCATGAGGAAAAAATTCTATGTACCACAACACGAAGCATAGAACCCAAGGTCCTATTCACAACTTCAGTTTAGCCATCGGTTTATGGGTGACAAGAAGTTGAGAACAACAACTTGGTACCTAGTCTACCCCACAATTCTTTCCAAAAATGACTAATGAATTTTGGGTCCCTATCACTTACGATGATTTGAGGAATTCCATGTAATTTAACAACATTTTCAACAAACAAAAATGTCACATTGGAAGCATCATCACATTTATGACATGGAATGAAATGAGCCATCTTTGAAAATCGATCAACAACAATTATGCTATCTCTACCTTTTTTTGTCCTTGGCAAACCCAAAACAAAATCCATTGAAATATCAAACCAAGGTCTTTGAAGGGTGGGGAGTGGAGTGTATAAACCATGGGGAAGGAGACATGACTTGGCACCTCGACACTCAATACATTGGCCACAAATTCGAGCAACATCTTTGTGCACCTTAGGCCAATAGAGTTGTTCCTCGAGAATTCTCCTTGTTTTATCAACACCAAAATGACCCATTAATCCCCCATTGTGTGCCTGCCTGACAAATAGTTCTCTCCAAGAGCTCATAGGCACACATAGTCTCTGGCCTTTGAAAAAGAAACCATCAAATTTAGAATAGGGCGTAGAAGATCTATCCCTAAGACACCTATCCCTTTCCCATTCCTCACAATCTTGGAAGATCTGAGTAAACATGGGGTCCTTGGGATACATTGCCTTCAAACATTCAAAGCCAAACAATTTAGTAGACAAAGTAGTTATCAACACATAAGGCATTAGCCACCACATTTTCCTTCCCTTTTTTTTTGTATTGAATCACATAAGGGAAAGTTTCAAGGAATTCAATCCATTTGGCGTGCTTTTTGTTTAATTTTTCTTGGGCCCGAATATGTTTTAGAGACTCATGATCGGTCTGAATGACAAATTATTTGGGCCACAAGTAATGTTGCCAATTACCTAATGCTCTAATCAAAGCTTTCAATTCAAGATCATAAGTAGAATAGTTTAAAGTTGCTCCGTTAAGCTTTTCACTAAAATAAGCAATGTGATTTTGGTCTTGCATTAAGATGACTCCAATTCCTACTTTCCTGCATCACATTCAACTTCAAACATTTTCTCAAAATTGGGTTATTGCAACAAGGGACTGGAGCTAAGCATTGATTTCAAAGTCTCAAAAGCTTTGGCTTGCTCTTCACCCCACTTGAAAGGCATATCCTTTCAGATTACCTCAGTCAATAGGGTGACTATGGTGCTAAACCCTTTGACAAACCGCCTATAAAACTAGCCAACCCATGAAAGCTTTTAACATCGCTTATGGACTTCGTAATTGGCCAATTTTTAATAGCGTCTATCTTAGATTCATCAACCTCAACGTCCCTTGAACTCATAACAAATCCAATGAAAACAACTTCATCAACATAATGTCACGCCCCGAGCCTACACCCTGAACGTGGCTGGCACTCGAGAACCATTGCTGGCTCCCAAGCGAACACTTGGCCTGGCTTACTTACTCAGCGGAAGACTCTAAGCATTATTACAATGATAAAATGCACTTACTCAATGGTTTAATGAAATAACCTAGAATGTTCAAAAGTCAACATTCAACTTGGCCAAAATGACAACTCAAGTCTTAACATATGAATGATAATGTAAAGACAACTGAACTACTAACTGTCTATCTATGAAGCCTTTAATAACTGAGATGGATGTCGGGACAAGACCCCTGATAATCCTAACACCTGAAAACTACTGAAGTAAATGAAAAAAAGAGCTCTCCAGAAAGTAATGAGGCTCACCAATTGACTTTGAGTGCTCAACCTGATCAACGATGCGTTGGATGCTGATCCTGGTTATCTGTGTCTGTATCATAAGATGATGCAGGCCAACTGGCATCAGTACATGGAATGCACGAGTATGCGAGTTGGAATGCTAAGACAAGATATAGGCTTGAAAAGAATCTGAAGAAATACTTACCTTGGGCTCTTCTCAACTTTTGAACAACTTAACTCAAATATAAAGCAATAAAATTCATGCAATATATATAAAGCTTATAAAACAGTGTAAAACAACTTAGTTCGTTAAAGAAAATAAAATAACAAACTCAACTTTACTCATATAGAAATTAATATAGTTTCTATGGGAGATTCTCTAACCGACAACCATCACTTGAGAGCTATAGTGATTATACAACGCTTTACCTCACGCTGCCAAGGACCATCCTATGCCTTGCCGGGGGTATAAAACCTAACTCACTTAGTGGATCCACTGGTCTATGCTGAAAAGCACTAAAGGAATCATCTAAAAAGTATGACCTTTTTCTACCCATGACGGCTATATGGTTTATGGAGACGTGAGTTATAAGCTCGTCCCCATATCGGTGCTCAATACTACTCCCAAAATATACTTTAGCTCTTATGTTTGTAAAAACAAAACTCTTTCTTTGGTTTGAGATAATTACTCAAATACTTAGTTTAAAAGCTCTCTTGGAAATCTCAGTTTCCTTTCTTGCTCAAATGTGAAAACATTTACTTTTTAACTGAAAACTAGCTCAAAGGCTCTTTTGGAAATCAATGTTTCCTTTCTACTGAAAAACTTGCTCAAAGGCTCTTTTTGAAATCTCAGTTTCCTTTCTTTGTTTAAATGTGAAAACATTTTACTCTTTGGGAATACATAGTCCCGATATACTCTTTTGAAGACATGAACTTCAAACTTTACTCTTTGCTTAACTTGAAACTTAAGTCTTAAAACAAAGTAAAAACGTTTGTGAAAGACTTTTGAAAACTTTATAAACTTCTCTTGATTTGCTTCTTAACTTCTAAACTTGACTCTTGACTCCCCTTGAATTGAATTATGGATTCAAGGATAGTGATTTGCGATAGGAAGGATCTCATGATGTTTAGGAATGATTTTGAATAGCTAAACCTGAGAAAAGTTATGAAATCACCGTCTTGGAAGAAGTCCGCGACGCGGAGATGTTTCTAAATAAATGCTCACGAAATTTAAATTTTGAAATAGAGGAGTCCGCGTCCTCTCTGTGACGTGGAGGAAATTTTTGTACACAGAGGGAGCAAGTCCGCGATGCAAACTTGTGTACAACCCCAAGTCGCCTAATCTCGATTATTGTTCTCAAATTCATTTTAGATTCAAATACCCAACATATGTACTCAAGAACCTAACTCAAAAAAACTCTAAAACTCAACGTAAAGATCTCAGAACTACTCAATTAAGCCCAATTCAAGAACAACATGCAAATTCAAGAATACATGCCAAGAACATCAACTTTCAAATTCTTTTAGGACGAATTTTGCTGCAACTAAACATGTTTGGAGCGTGAGTGAATAAACCCAATGCTATGAGAGACTCACATACCTTGTAAGATAATTCCTTGGCGAAATGCACAATCAAATCGCACGATCTTGGCGAATCTTGAGCTTTTCCTCTCCTTTCTCCTCTTTTCTCCTCTTTTCTCCTTTCTCCAAGCCCTAGCGTGAATTTCCAATTGACTAATCTGATCTCACTCTGATTTGACCCTTAATTAATTCACTAAAACGAATTAAATTAATTGGGTAAGGAAAAGACTAATCTACCCTTTAAAAATCCGGATTAGACTTTTCTTAATCGCACAACCCAACTTCCAAAGGGTATAACTCACTCATACGAACTCAGAATCGCGCAAACTCAGCGGTGTTGGAAAGATTATTCCAAGATATTTCCAAAAATATCTGGTAATACACCTAACACATCCTGAGCTAGGAGTTATGGCCGTTTGAAGTTGACCAAAACTTAACTTTTCCTAACTTTTAACAAATTTCCAGATTTTTATTATTTCCAAAAATGACTATTTCCCATTCTACGCTTCTGCCTTGTTATTTCAACTTGCGAGATGTTACAATATCTACCCCTTGGGGACATTTGTCCTCGAATGAGACTACTCCTACTAGGCTAAGTGTGTAACATTCAACAACTCAAACACCCAATCAAGCAATGCAATTACAACATGCTAACTTACAAATTAAAGAGTACTAAGAAGAGAATTAGTACCTTGG
>JAJOOS010005402.1:0-23049 GCA_029582725.1 Solanum chiquidenum | reverse complement strand
AATTTTAAATATTTTTTAAGTAAAAATGCTCCTCACTCGCCTTAATAGGCGTGTAGTTACACACTTTTGCCAACTCAGACATCTTACTGCCACATAAGTTTGGTCAATGGTCAGAGAGGTTTGTTAAATTGTGTTTTATTGAGTTTAAGGGTGCAGATGACAAAGGTATAAGTAGAAGGGTTCAGAATACAAACTAATACAAGTATAAGGGTCCACCAGATCATTTCGCCTAAAAATTTACCTCTCTCCAATAATAAGTTGTTCACTATTAATTTGACACACCCTTAAAATATTATAAATAGAATGGTAATTTTATATCACCTTTTGAATATAATAAATACAATGTCTTGAAAAATATAATAGGGAAATGATTGTAATTAATAATAAGGGTAAATTAGAAATTAAGTGTAAAATTATCCATAAATTTCATAAAGTGGACAAGTATTGTTGGACATCTATTTTTAATATAGTGAATAAGTATTATTGGATGGAGGAAATATTATATTATGCCTAGATTGGACATATGGGTCCTGCTGTTGTCGCCAAAACAGGAAGAAGAAAAGGAAAGTGGACATCAAGGATATATATCACCGTGAAGATAAATCAAGAGTTGGAAATTAAGAGTTTAATGCCTGAAGGGATGCGCTAGTTACTTGCCATCGTTCAAGGTATGTAAAGCTAAAACCTCCTTTACTTGAAATCTGAGTAAATATCTCAAAAGATCATTCCATTATGAGTATTTATATTATAAAGTCATTTAACTTTGTTTTGTATCAATAAAGCCATTCAATTTAAGATTTTTCTCCTATAAAATTACTCAACTTAAACTTCATTCTTATAAAATCACTCAACCAACTTTTTCAATAAAAAAATATTGAATGATAAAATATATTAATTTTTGTGTCATATAAAATATGAATCTCACACACAAAATTAAGATCATTGCACGCTAAGAAATTTACATGAATTTAATTACATCAAAATTAAGTCTAAATTTAATTAAAATCACTGCCGATAGATGTATCTGGCTGGACGAATAAGAAAGTCGTATGGAGGAAAAAGTCGCTGCCTATTTTTTGTGCCGTTTAGTTTGTTTATTTATCACCTTTTTTTTATGTTTTTGTTTGAATAGGGATAAAATGTGGTCTATTTAATTATTCTTTTGTAAATTAAAAAGAAATCAAGTTCCTGTACACAACCACTTACTTTTAATTATAATCGATCTTTGATTGAATCCAAAAACCAAAAAATGTAAATCGATTTTTGATTGAAGGTCGATTTATTAAACATCAAAAATTAAAAAATGTAAATCGATCTTTGGAGGTTAATTTATTTATTTTCACAAAAATTAATAAATTTGAGAAGAATATTGCAAACCTATAAAGTTTCAGATTTATAATTTCGACAATTATGAAATTGTTGATGGATTGGGTTTATGATATGAGTTTTCTTTAATTTTGTTTTATCTGTGGGGGTCCATGTCAACATAGCATAAAAATTGTCATGTCATATATTTTTTTAATGATAAATTTGGTTGAGTGATTTTATAAAAGAAAATCTCAAAGTTGATTGATTTTATTGATACAAAACAAAGTTGAGAGATTTTACTAGATGATTCTCCATAATTGAGTGAGCTTTAAAGATATTTACTCCTTGAAATCTCTAAAAAAACACATGATATATTTGTCAAGTTTTGTAAATAGGAATAATATAGCACAGTATAGTTGCATTAGTACTGATCACCTGGAGACATAGCTATAAGGATAACACTTGATTAGATGGATATTTATGTTTTTTAAAAAAAATAAAAGTTAGTTGCAAATGGATATTACTACTTGAGTGGAAAAACAATATGATCTGCATGTCATAGATCTTAAAGGCATTGCTTCATAAAAGTTATCCTTAGGGTATTCATAAGTTTTACTTGACAAATACGTGAGACGCTATTCTGTGCACATGATTGAGACCAGACCATTTATAGTGAACCCGAATATTGTGGCGTATCCGTCATTGTGGGATTGTTTGCATTTGATAGTTAGCAGGAATGTCATGACTGGTTCCCTGACTTGAGCCAAGATATGACACATATGGACTGCGGGCAAGACCCTCATAGCGAGCCCACGGAGGGCGTAACTTGTGTTATATCGTGATTACAGTTATGCGTATAAAATCGTAGTCATGACTCATGAGTACATGAACGCATATTTGTATATGATCATTTGTTTATAGATAGTCACAATACAACACTTAGGCAAATTGCTAGGCGCTTCATAATAATGAATAACTCATACGACGTTATATGATAAGATAATAAGGAAAATACATAAATTATAGTTTCATATTACGTATTGTCACTTGTATGGTCATAAGTTATAGTTTCAAACAAGAGTCTCCAGTTTTCAGTTGTGTATAATTGTTCATTTTGTTATCTAATTCATTGAGCATCCTTATGTGTATACTCATTACTCTATTTGCTTTACATACCAGTATATGTTGTATATGTACTAATGTCCTAGTGCTCGAGACACTGTGTTTTTATGAATGCAGGATCATGTATACAAGTTAGAAGACTCCTGTAATAGGATCTTGTTGCGTATTCAATAAAGTATCAATAAGCTTTCATTCTATCTGGCGCTAATAGATAACTAGGATGATTCAGATTTTCTCATAGTTATAGTTGGGTATGTTGGGGCATTGTCCCGGCCATTCAATAATACATTAAAAAAAAAAGAATTCTATTAGAAACTTCGTAGATATTGTACATTGTTGCCACATGTCATTATAGTTTCGCCTATCTGTCACATCAATTTAGCTAGTTGGTCAATATGTATATGCATAGTTCCTCAAGATTTGTCTCATGTATGGAGATTTATTTGCATAGTACATATCATTTGTATAACACATGTTCATATGGTACTTGTCCGCCTCGTTTAAACTTGGGGCGTCACAGCTTGCAAGATAGAAGAATGTGGGTAATTATGATATTATCAATTCAAATTATAGGGGTAATTAATTCATCTTAGAATGTAAAATATGTGTCGTTCTCCTTTAACACAGATTAGAGAGCTACTTGATTTTCTCGCTTCTTTGCCAATTCGACCATTGAGTATTGCCTAACCTTACGTTTTAGAATGGTCCACATATAAGTACTGCAATGTCTACATATTTATAACACGTTTGATTTGAATATAAGTTATGACACATGAGATTAGTTATGTTAAGACTAGCTATATGTTATTATTATTTTATTGAATGTTTGGTTTGTTATATATAAAAAATAATATGCATTATATAATTTCTAGAATAAATTGTTTATTTAAAATTATATATATACTCTTCATAAGTGTAAAGGGAGTGAACAGTGATATACTGATATATAAAAAGAATTTGTTTATAAAAATACCTTCGGTAACTTTTTATGAATTTGAAAACTCCAAAAAACCGTGTTCACAATTTTCACTTCGAATAATGTCCAAACATTAATCTATTATTTCATTTCTAAAAAAAATCCCACAACCTTTCCAAATTTGGGGCTAAAGCTAGTGCCTGACTTGCTTCACCATGGGGCTAGCACTCCTTCTCATCTTTAAGGCATTTTGGAGTGGAATAAATCTTGGTTGGTTGTGTTCGAGAATTAGGCCTAATTTTTTTTTTTTGCTAAACGTTATAAATTTTCGATGTTTTTTTATTGTGGTTTCATTTATTATTAGCCGTCTCTTTTTACTTGTTAAATTTTGACTTGGCACACCTATTATGAAAATAATGATTGATGCATATAGTGAGTTTAACATTTTAACTCTATTAATTGATAGGATGTCAAATATATTTACTTGCTACATTTTTCAAAGACATTAACTCATGAATGTTAATGAATTGAGAGTATATTAGGAAAAAGAAAATTATCTTAACTTATAGTGGTAGATTGGTAGTTAACAGCTCCTTAAAGTAATTATAGGCTGATTGTTGTGGAAATAACAGCTCCTTTTGTTATTACCAGTTTTGAACAAACTATTCCTTAGTTTTAATTGTGTTGTAGGTTACATATGTTCTATCTTCTTCCTATAATTAAAGATGCTTAACTCTTTTTTCTTGTTGCAGTAAGTGAGCAAGGAAATATGGAAGAGAAGAGTCATGAGATCGCGAAAGATGTGACAGAAGTAGTTTCCTTTCTGAAATCTTTCTTGGTACTCTTTACATCTTCCTTGTTTAGAATCAAATCATCATCGCATTTTGTTGTCTTCACAATGTAGCTTATTGGAAGCACCCCTATGGTATATCTGAACAAAATGGCGGAAGGTTGTGCTGCCCAAATTGCAGCTAAATTGGAGATAATGCAACCATGCTCAAGTATCAAAGATAGGTGTTTATCTTTCACTCACCTCATCCTTTTTCTTCGCTCAATTTGCAAAATCTTGAATTATTCACATCTTATATGATGGAATATAGGCGTCCACTAAGAGTCAATGGACCAGGTCCCTTGACACAGTAAGAACAGAATGTAAGCACATGCAGTAGTCAGCATCCACTATACGTCAATGGACCAGGTCCCTTGACTCAGCAAGAACAATAGCTGAAATAATTGTAGAAAGTAAATAGCTGAAGGTAAAATCTGCACAAGGATTTTACGTGAAAACCTCCTTGCTCAAGGGAGTAAGGGAGTAAAACCACGACCTGTCTCACAGGATTTTTAACTGTTTCACTAATCTTCTTTAAGCAAAAGCGAACCACAGTTACAACCAACGTGAGAAGAAGTTATTAATCTCACAACCAAGTAATAACTCTATTACTTGAAAAGCCTAAGCAGATACCACACTGCCCACTAAGCTATCACCACTAGACAACTTAGACTTCAACTAAGCAACACACAGGTTGCCACTAAACCACCACCCTCGGACGATTTAGACTTTGACTAAGCAACAACAATGTTGCCCACTAAATCACCTAACTATAGACGACTTAGACTTTGACTAAGCAACAACAATGTTGCCCACTAAATCAATCAACCTTAACTGATTTAGACTTTTTGTGTGAACTGAACAAAGATCTAATTCCTTTATAGATTGGAAACAGATTTACAATATAAGCACGGAAGTATAACTCCTAAGACACACTCTGACGCTTGTAGCTCGATCAGGTCCTTGTTGTGCTTGCCAAAGAATACTTCACCAAGATGGTCTTTGCTTGAATACTTGAGAATGCAAAAACCTATAAAATGATAGACACAAAACTCAAACTCAACAAAGATGCTTTAGCACTTTATCAGATCATTTTGTTGAGTATGAGTATTGTTCTTCCTTGAAGATGGTTTTTTTCTTTTAAGCTTTTTTTTTGTTTGCCAAAATCTTGAGTTTGTGTATTTTGGAAAGAGATGATATAAATCAACACCAACTCGTTGAGACAATCCTATTGGCTGAGAGCATGCTGGTGTGAAAAGTTGTGCACCTACCAGCAGTTTTTTCTGACGGACCGTCTTGTCACCTTTTCATATCGCAGTCTTGCAGGGACCAGGTCCCTTGCAAATTTCTTTGTGAGTTCTTGAAAAGGCTTGTTGACTGACTTCCTCATTTGAATGAATGACTTTAACATGGTGTTTGTCATGTTGAAAATATCAACCATAAAGAGTTATTACCCGTTGGACAAACACCCTGGTCTATTCTAATTGGGTCGGTACGTTGGCACCTCACCAACCACTGACTGACGGGACAACTTTACAGTTGTACCCCATTATGCATCTAATGGAGAGAACGTTGCCGGGGACCAGGCCCCTACATTTGTGAAGATCATCAAAACACCTAGAATATAACATTTTCCCCTTTTTTGATGATGACACACAAATATTCCTCACACGGGTTTTATTCATTCATTTGCTCTGTCGTCAATCCCAATAACAAGGATTTGGTCCCTTGTTAGATCCCTAAGTCTTCTTCCCCCTTTCAGCAGTTCCCCCTATCAGCATGACTCTTCAGGTAACTTGGATTGGTCGCATTTGCATCATTCTCGAAGTTTGTCAAATCATCAAAACTTCACATCGACAACAAAATAGCATTTCCCCCCTTTTTGATGATGACAAACTTTTTCAACTTCTTCCACCTATCGGCATGACCATATCCTCTTCAAGTATCACTTCTTCCCCCTATCGGCATGACCATGTCCTCTTCAAGTAGCACTTTCCCTCCCTATCGGCATAACTATGTCATCCATGTCTTTATTGATTACTATCATTGATCTCATACCCCATATCCTAACAATTTTCCCCCTTTTGACATCATAAAAAAGGGTTAAAGCAGTAAACCAAGTTGCCAGAAATATAGTTCAAGTAAATTCATGGCCACTTGGGAGACACTAAGCATGAGTAAAAATGCATAAAGTAATGAGACAAGTCAGTAGAAACAAGACATTTTTCATTCACAAATAAAAGATCAGCCATCGAAGTATTGCAGACATCATTATGAATGAGAACCATGACAATACCCATTGAGTTGTAATAGAAAAAGAGGAGGACTGACAAGGGAATTTAGGAAGAGAGGGGATGACTTAGAAGCAAGGGATGGAAGGAATAAAATTAGTAGAACATATCCCTTAGCAAGGTTTTTTAGAAGCTTCTCTTAAAGTTCAGCATGCTTTGCTGCCAATCTTTAGTGTTGCCAGTTTTTTTGTTTTTAACCTGGTCCCTCTGATTGTCCCTTCAGAAGCTAAGCCTTCAAACAAACTATTTTAGTTCCATGTGCATCTGTCATAGGTTTCATATCAAGCCCGAGTTTCTCATGACAAAAAGATTAGTAAGATTAAACTTACTCAAGGCCTCCGAGATGAATAGATCAATAAATGAGGAACCATTTCAATTTTTCATTTTTTTATTTTTTTTATTTTTTTTAAGGTCAGACACCCTCATATTTAGAATACTTTGAGCTCTTAGAATATCATCCTCTTCCTTTTTGAATATCATCTTTTCCACCTTCTTCTTAGTGCTTGTTGGACCTGGTCCTTCGTCACACTCAAAAATTCTCCATCCAAAAATTACCATTAGGAACAAAGGGTTTAAACCTTTAAAGTATTTTTTAGAGAGGAGAAAGAGGGTTTTGAAAACTCTGATTTCTGAAAGGGGATTTTAATTTTCTGGGGAGATGGAAAGAAAGGTTAAGTATAAGGGAAGTGAAAGGGTGTATTGTGTGAAAGGAAGTGTCATCTTGGTATTCAAATGATGACACAACGATCATATACCTGAATGACAGATATGTGGCAATTTCAGTGGTTCTCATGCATAATTCAAAATGCAATGTTAAGAGTGCTAGCCTTCGAGAGCGGACCGGGTCCCTCTCTGAAGTTTGAATGTGATTGCCTTGATCTGTCCTGACCTTTCTTTTCCTTTAACCCTTTTGCCATGTGTGTATACCTACAAAAGGTATGAAGTTGAACTTGCTAAAACATACATAATTGAAAAACCAGGATACCTGCTCCATTTTCATAGTCATGAGAGGTTAATTGCTTTAGGCAAGATCGATTCAGTTCAGTTTCAGTATCTCCAACTTCAATTTGTTTATCTTGACCATGTCTTCTAAGAGCTTCAAGCTGCCGCTTGATCTATAAGAGTTGATCACCTCAAGTTGCACTTGCTACATTCTCTGCCTCAGTTGTTGAAAGAGCAACTGAATCTTGCATTTTAGTTCCTCATGAGTAAGAGATCAACCTAGAACGTAAGCCATTCATGAGGTACTCTTTCTACCAACTGGATATCCAGCATGATCAACATCACAAAAAAATCTCCTGATGAAAAGAGTAGAACCAGGTTCATGTCTTCTTCAAATGTCTTAAGATTCTTTGAGCTGCCTTCAAATGTAATTCCGTTGGATAATCTTGGAATCTTGCTTGAATCCTAACACTTGCATCATTTACATCTAAACCAGATCCATCCACATCCAGCTTCGAGTTGGTTCCCATGTGAGTATCAATTGTCTTGTCATCTATAAGATGAATCTTCTTCAGTAGCTTCGCTGAGCTGGAACCAGGTCCTTTTTCTTGACCAACTGGTCCTAGCTTAGGGATTGGTGAAGATGTCAGCCACTTGATCTACCATTTTGAAAAGCTTCATGATGACATTACCCCTCTTAACATTGTCTTGACCTCAAGTATGTTAAGCCATTTGAGTATCTCCTTTATGAACTTTTCTTGACAACCGAGAGTACCTTTAAAGGTTTGCTTGATTTGTAGCTTTAAGAAGAAATCTCTCATCATGCTCATTTAAAACCCACTACCCATGAGTGCGCGGCAACCTCTTCACATAACACATCAAAAGTTGCTTCACATATGATATCATCGATATATACTTGAGTAGTCAACAAGTCCTTTCCTTTACGATTTCAAGAAGGGAATTTTGTAAACTTTACCTCTTTTGAAGCCATTGTTGAAGAAGAACTTGGACAACCTATCAGCTTGTTGGGGAACCGAGTGTCATACTTTGCTTTTTTCAAACTGAGTTTGACCAGTTTCTTCATTCTCACCTTCCGAATTCACATTATCAGTTTGAAATGCACCATCTTTGTTCAGCACTGTCTAACGGACCGGGTCCCTCATCAGGTTCAACATCTGCATCAGCTTCCTTGAAATTGCTAGATTCATGAAGAGGATGTTCTTCAGCAAGCTCACTATTTAGACCGTCTCTCTGAATCTGAAGCAACCCTTCCATCTCAAAATCTTCTTTCTTTTGCAACTTCTCAACTCTTCCAGACTCATAAAAAATCACCTGACCACCCTTTTATACACTCGATAAGCCTTGCTGGAGGAAGAGTATCCCACAAATACTCTTTCAACATTATTGAGATTACACTTCTCAATATCATTATTTTGGTCACAAAACATGTATTATTCATTCTTTCAGCCCAAAAGTCCTTTGGAAGATTAACAACATGCATATTCCACTTGAAGGATGGTCGAATTTGCTTTCTTTTGACACAAGCATCACAAACTTTGTCATCTGCAAATTTTATTTTGAGCAGACCGAGGACCAGGTCCTTGACACAAGTTTGTGCAGTAGAGAAGCACTCACATGAGCACGTCTCTTGTGTCATACCTCAGCATTCTCACCTTGGGCACTAAGGCAAGTGAGACTGTCACTACGAGCAATATTCAAATCAGCAAGATACATGTTCTTGCATCTCTTTTCTATCAAGATCATCACCCGAGAGAGCAAGTTTGTGACCCCATTTATCTGATAAGAGCTTAACTCAATTTTCTTTATCACAAATCTGAAAAACACTTAAAAGATTGTACTTCAATCCATTGACATAGTACACAACTTCAAAAGAGTGTTCCACGGACTTTCAAGTCCTGCCTACACCAAAAATATACTTTCTTGCCATTGCCAAAAGAGACACTTCCACCTTGAAGTGCCTTGAGAGAGAGAAAGTTTTTAGTTTTCTCAGTCGTGTGCTTTGGGAATCCACTATTCATAAACCAACACCGACTAATGCTACCTCCTCTCACTTACATAGCAAATCACTTATTGGCCTTGGGAACCCATTTGAGACGGAGTTCCCAGTAAGAAGATAATGAAGTGATAAGAAAATATTTTGTCCAATGAGGCAGACTGGTTTTCTTCAACTTAGGACCAGGAGCACGACCATGTCCTTTCTTCTGCATGTTCCTCTGTTGACTAGGTCCCTTCTTCTGCTTGTTTCTATGTTTAGAATAGTTTGAGAAGTTATCTTGGGTCTTTTTCCAAGCTGGACAGTCTTTCTTCACATGACCATTGCGGCCACAATGAAGGCACAACAAATTGTCAGATATAGACATATACTTACATTGAAGATTATAGGGAGAACTGATGTTTGAACTTCCTAAACCCTTCCTGTTGTTGTGACCTTGACTGGTGGCGTTTGAGAGTAGTTTAGAAGAGTTAGTCCATCTCAGAGAATTTTTCAGTTCTTCTCTGAGACGGACCAGGTCCCTTTCCATTTGATCATTTCTTTCCAAAGCCAATGCAAGTCTGGTTTCAAAAGTGTTCAGACTAGCTTCTAGCTCCATTTGCAAACTACTAGCCTCTCCTTTCCCTTTGCCAGATTTCTCACTCAGCATCTTCAATTACTCCTTGATTTCTAGATTTTCAGTCTCTAGAACAGTCAATTGTTCCTCGATAACGGACACATGATCAATCAAGGCTAACTTCTCTTTATTGAAATTGTCTAGACTATTGTTCATAAAGTCTTTTTCAGTAGTTAACTCTATAACGGAGTCAATCAGAACATCAGCTAGATTTCTAAACTTCCTAACAGAATAAACATTCAAGTTTTGTTTAAGGTCAAAGAGAGTTACCTTTTCTTCATCTTTCTCGTCGTCAAATTTTTCCATGAATGCGAACATGCCATCAAACACATTATCACTGTCTTTGACAATTAGCATGGATGCATCTTCGGGACATTCTGATTCTTCTGACTCACTTGAGGAGTCTCCCCAGACAGCAAAAACTTTCTTATCAGGGATCGGGTCCCTTTTTCTGTCTTTCTCTCCTCCAGGTCTTTGATACACTTTGGCTTCAACCTTATGCATGGGGCAATCTCTGATGAAATGCCCTGGCTTTCCACACTTGTGGCATAGGTAGTTTGTATTTGCAGCTCTGTTTGAGTTTACTACCTTTCGTAAACCTCTATGTTTCCTTACTAATTTTTGAAACCTTCTCGTGAGGTATGTTATGTCCTCATCTTCATCAAAAGCTTCACCAGATATGACCTTGAGAGCTAGAGACTTGTCTTTCTTCAACTCCTTCTTTGACGCTTCTTAATTTCTGTTCAGTGGAGCAACCATCTTTCCACATGAATCTCTCTTGGTGTTAACCAGCTAGAGAGCACCTGCTCTGATACCAATTGATGGAATATAGGCTTCCACTAAGAGTCAATGGACCAGGTCCCTTAACTCAGCAAGAACAATAGCTTAAATAATTGTAGAAAGTAAATAGCTGAAGGTAAAATCTGCACTAGGATTTTACGTGGAAACCTCCTTGCTCAAGGAAGTAAAACCACGACCTGTCTCACAGGATTTTTAACTGTTTCACTAATTTTCTTTAAGCAAAAGTGAACCACAGTTACAACCAACTTGAGAAGAAGTTATTAATCTCACAACCAAGTAATAACTCTATTACTTGAAAAGCCTAAGCAGATACCACACTGCCCACTAAGCTATCACCACTAGACAACTTAGACTTCAACTAAGCAGCACACAGGTTGCCCACTAAACCACCACCCTCGAACGATTTAGACTTTGACTAAGCAACAACAATGTTGCCCACTAAATCACCTAACTCTAGATGACTTAGACTTTGACTAAACAACAACAATGTTGCCACACTAAATCAATCAACCTAACTAATTTAGACTTTTTGTGCGAACTGAACAAAGATCGAATTCCTTTATAGATTAGGAACAGATTTACAATATAAGCACGGAAATATAACTCCTTGTTTACATCCCTACTCTATTCAAATAGGGCAAAACGTCGCGGTGACTCAAAAAATAATCAATTGAGTCAATTTTAAAAGAAATTTAAGAATAAACAAATTTTAAAGGAGTCGCCACCTAATTTTAGAAAAAAACTAGGAAACCATTAAGTGATCTACAAAACCAAGATTCTAGGTAAGGGGTTCAAGTTATTTCGAAGGGAAGGTATTAGGCACCCTTCAAAATCCATAACTGTGGGTCCCGACTGAATTCATTTTTTTCAAATTGAGGAGGAAAATAAAATAATGTACAAATAAAACAAACATACAATATACACAAGTAATAAAATGAAATAATAAAGTAAGAAACGGCCTAGGTTTGCCTAACATCAATATGTGTAAAATAATGAATAAGAGTATAATTCGAACCTAACTCAAATAGCTTCAATGAGAAGCACCTCCGGGTACCTGTAAAGACACTTAGTAAAAGTGTTAGTGGTAAATAAATATGATTAAAAACAAATGAAATAAATAATAACTTAGAAATAAAAACCCGTCTTATTAAAATGGGAGGCCTTGGAAATTGACGGTAATTTCTTCATCGGCCAATTTTAACATACAAAGTATATAAATTTAAACTAAATTTCCGTCTTTTACAATGGAGAGGCCTCGAAAACCGACGGATAAATTTTTTCATTGGCCATTTTAACTTATATTCTTTCAAACTAATCACGTGAAACTAGCAAAAGCAATAACGAGTAATATGTGACATCTAAATAATATAATTAACATAAGTAAAATAAATCTCATAAAAATAACTAAATAATGTTAACCAATAATGTTTAAAATTCTAGAAAAGGTGGTTATAACCAATCCCACTAAATTAACACATCAAAAATAACTAAATAAAGCAAACTCAAATAAAATATAATTATAATTAAAGAGAATGAGATTAACAGAAAGTGTCACCACACTATAAACAAGATTAAATCTAGCTTAACACAATATATTTAGCTACCACAATACAAAACGGTAACAATAGTTAAAAATAATAATAACCACATGATGATAAAATAACACACAACTTATGGGAAATATTTAAAAATGTATATATTAAGAATAATTAATGTTAACAAAAGTAAAGCAATACGGATAAACAATTAAAACAAATATACATATAATAAACTATAACAAAAGACAATGAATTTAAATAGAGAATACACGACCTAATAAAATACTAAGTTTAAAAATCAACAATTTAAAAGAACGACGACAATAAAAATGAGAATAGAAAGAAGGTTACCGGGGTAGATCTTTTTCAGCCAGATCCGGTTGTTTTGCATGGTCGAAATTGTTTCTGATGCTCACGAGCTCGCCGGAAAAAGAACTCGTAGCTCACTAAAGTACCTGCAAAACAAAAATAAAAATCGTAAAAGGGGGAGGGGAAGGGAGTGGTTTATAGTGGTGTTCTGGTGGTCGATTTGCTGGTCATTTGGAGGTGTTTTCTGGTTGCATTTGCTGGAAAACGGAGGGGATTTTGGGTTGTTGTTCGCTGCTGGAGTTGCAGCGGCGTTGAGGTGGTTTTCGGCGGTGATTTGGTGTTGTTGTTGTTGACTGTTTGTTTCAGGTGGGGTTTCGGTTGTTTGGTGGTGGATCTGGTCGTTTTTTTTTTTTTTTTTCTGGTGAGTTTTATGGGTTTGTTTGTCACCTGAAATAGCAACGGAGAGCAGAGAGGTTTGGCTGTTTTGGGACTGGTTCTGGGGGGGCTATTTGGTTGTTTGTGTCGATTTTTAGATGTGTGTTGGCCATCTAGAAGCTCAGGTGGTTTTGAGTGTTTTGCGAGCTCAGAGCTCGCTGTTCCCTAGAGCTAAAGCTCGCCGAAAACAATGGAGAAAGGTTCGCCGGAAAATCAGTGTTATTTTGAATGGTTTCTAAGTTGCTGGTTGGTGGATCTTTTGAAACAATGAAAAGAAAAATAAAATGAAGTTGGGGTTTTTTGGTTGCCGGAGCTTCGCCGGATTTCAGGGTGGTGGTGGCCGGAAACTCCTTTTTGTGAATAAATATTTGAAACCCTAATCTAAAAAATATTTTCACCACCCCTTAACCTAATAGATAAACTATTCTTTATATAGGGTATTAAAAACTACAACACCATTATTTTAAAATTGTGGGTCAAAATTACCGATAAATAAATTATCTGTGTATAAACTATTATCTATATCAAACTAAATTTTTGGACTGTGCAAAATATCAACATAAATATTAACAAATATAACAAATAAAATAAATATTAAAAAAATAGAAATTATAATGAACGTAACTAATGACATATAAAAATGTAATTTTAAAATTAACTGATAAAAAATCCTAAATTTTGATAAATAAGGATAGTTATAGATAAACTTATTTAAAATTATAAAAAAAATTATTTTGAACTATAAATTAAATAAAACTTAAAAGTTACGAAATTCAAAAATGTTAGACCAAAATTGGGTGTCAACACTCCTAAGACACACTCTAACGCTTACAGCTCGATCAGGTCCTTGTTGTGCTTGCCGGAGAATACTTCACCAATATGGTCTTTGCTTGAATACTTGAGAATTTTCAAGATGCAAAAACCTATAAAATGATAGACACAAAACTCAAACTCAACAAAGATGCTTCAGCACTTTATCAGATCATTTTGTTAAGTATGAATATTGTTCTTCCTTGAAGATGACTTTTTTCTTTTAAGCTTTTTTTTTGTTTGCCAAAATCTTGAGTTTGTGTATTTTGGAAAGAGATGATATAAATCAACACAAACTCGTTGAGACAATCCTATTGGCTGAGAGCATGCTGGTGTGAAAAGTTGTGCACCTACCAACAGTTTTTTCTGACGGACTGTCTTGTCACCTTTTCATATCGCAGTCTTGCATGGACCAGGTCCCTTGCAAACTTCTTTGTGAGTTCTTGAAAAGGCTTGGTGACTGACTTCCTCTTTTGAATGAATGACTTTAACATGGTGTTTGTTATGTTGAAAATATCAACCATAAAGAGTTATTACCCGTTGGACAAACACCCTGGTCCATTCTAATTGGTTCGATACGCTGGCACCTCACCAACCACTGACTGACGGGACAACTTTACAGTTGTACCCCATTATGCATCTAATAGAGAGAACATTGCCGGGGACCATGCCCCTGCATTTGTGAAGATCATCAAAACACCTAGAATATAGCATTTTCTCCCTTTTTGATGATGACACACAAATATTCCTCACACTGGTTTTATTCATTCATTTGCCCTGTCGTCAGTCCCAATAACAAGGATCTGGTCCCTTGTTAGATCCCTAAGTCTTCTTCCCCCTTTCAACAGTTCCCCCTATCAGCATGACTCTTCAGGTAACTTGGATTGGTCGCCTTTGCATCATTCTCGAAGTTTGTCAAATCATCAAAACTTCACATCGACAACAAAATATCATTATATCTAACTTCCAATTCTTAATATGTAGGGTTGCATGGAGTATGATCAAAGATGCAGAAGACAGGGGCCTGACTAGCCCTGGAAAGGTTGGTGAAGTTTGTAAGAGAATAAATAGCAAGATGAAAAAGGAACACATTGAAGATATATATATATATGTTCATTTCTATTGATAGTGATGCGAATTCTGTGGTCTATTATAATTTGTCTGAAAGGCTGAACTGAAGTTATTTTCTTGGTTTTCAAATGATGAAATAATGGTGGCTTAAGACTGTCCTTCTAGAGACATCCAGTGGAAATACCGGCATTGGTCTTGCGTCTATTGCAGCAGTTCGTGGCTATAAACTCGTGATAGTGATGCCAGGATCATATAGTATTGAGAAAAGGATTGTTCTTAAAGCTTTGGGGGCTGAGTTATACATCACAGATCCTGCCAAAGGTATAGATGGTGTGCTTCAGAAGGCCCAAGAGATAAAAGACAGAACACCCAACTGTTATTTTCTTCGTCAGGACAAGAACCCTGCCAATCCAAAGGTGTCTATACCAATAACTCAATTCATTTGTTATAAAAACATAAAACTTATCAAGTATCCATTTTATAGATACATTATGAAGCAACTGGACCTGAAATATGGAATTGTACCGGAGGGAAAGTTGATATTTTAATAGCTGGGATTGGGACTGGAGGCACAGTGACAGGAATTGGAAGGTTTCTTAAGGAAAAGAATCCAGAAATAAAGGTAAGGTTGTTTGTGACCGGCATTGTTCTTCTTTCCTTTTGACTTGATTTGTGATTTTCTTTCCTTCTTTTGTCTTGTCTGAAAATCAGGTATATGGTTTAGAACCAGCTGAAAATGCATTTATAAACGGAGGACAACTAGGTCAGTCAACTAACATGCCATAGCATTAGTACCATATAAAGAGTTGTTCAAGCTCTCATCTCTAACACTCTGTTTTCATCACTACTTTCTGTGAATTATTTATTAAATGTTAACCGTTATAGGGCCACATAAAATCCAAGGAATTGGTCCTGGTTTTAACCCACCTGTTCTCGATCTCAGCATCCTGGATGGAGTTCTTCAAGTGAGGCTGTATACCATATAAGTAGTTGTCAGATTATAAACATTTATATTTTTCTGTTCTGTGTGTATTAAGTTGTTCCTGGTATGATATCAGCTTCTGTTTTTATTTAATGTACTGTTCAGGTATCTAGTGATGAAGCTATTGAAATGACAAAGCTTCTTGCATTGAAAGAAGGCCTGCTGGTAATAAGATCACTTTTATTTGAGTCCACAGATTGTCTGTCTACCGCTTCATTTGTGATGTGTGTTCTTATTATGTCGTCGTCACGGCTATACTTACTTTTACTTTTGGAATATTTTCAGGTAGGAATATCATCAGGGGCTTCAGCTGCTGCTGCAGTAAAAGTAGCAAAAAGGCCAGAAAATGCTGGGAAACTTATTGTGGTAAGTTAATTCTATTCAGTAATTAAGCTGATAACATTCTTTCTCTGTCTCCTTAAAACATTTGAACACTGGCCTAAAACTCTCTGTTCGCAGATTATTATCGCTAGTTCTGGAGAGCGTTATATTTCCACCGTGCTGTTTGATTCCATTAGAGAAGAGGTGGAAAACATGGTTTTTGAGTAACTTTATGCTTCTTTGGAGTTATATGTTGTAACTTGAGCTAAAATAATGAAGATCTCTGAAGTGTAACCCCTAAATGGATGAACTATTGTTCACTAATACATTCTTAATATTTGAATGGTACAAAGAACAACTATTTGCTTGCCTACAGATATTAACCTCTCTTGTGCTAAGTGGTATGTTTTTGCTCGTCTCCTTTATAATTTACACCTTAACAATATGCATTGTTGAAATAACTGCAAAATCTTAACATTTTCATCATTTCCTGGCTGGAATTTATCACGATAGTATTCGGGAAAAACTAAATATTTATATACATGATTGAGTATAAAAAAAGATTGCAATTTGCATTACTTTAACTTTTATGAATGAAATAATTCTTAATATTTTAAAGAAAATAAATAAAAATTATACGAAAAAACTCTTCTATTAAATGGATTAAAAAAGTTCTATTAAATGACATATTAAGAATTCCCACATTGGAAAAGGGATGAGAATTTAGTCTCCTTATATGGAACTTGGACAATCCTCTCCTCATAAGCTAGTTTTGAAGGTTGAGTTAGGTCCAAGATCCATCTTTACATGGTATCATAGCTAAACCCATTTCAATTCTTTGTTCACCGATGTTGGGCCCCATATTATAGTGTCCACGCTCCAATTAACAAGGTAACATAAAAAAATATGGCATAACCAAGAAAGGATGTGGTAGCGGATAAAGTTGTTCTTCCCTTAATTAGAGGTCTTGATCCTTCTTAATGAGCCCCTATGCTGTATGAATCCAAATATAATTGGGCTCCGTGAAAATTGAATATCGAATGGGAAACCAAAATAAAAGGAAAAATATGATATAACGGCAAAATAGTATACTTTTTGTTTCAATTTATTTGTCTGATTTTGACTTAACATAAAAATAAAAAGATAAAAATTTTGAGATCTTAAACCAAAATATGTGAAATACAATAAAAAATATTTTAATTTTATAATCTTAAGCATGCTTTAAAAAAAAAATCCATAAAAATGAGTTAATCAACAACAGTAACATATCCATTTATGATCATCCCAAACTAGTAAGTAGAAGCAATTACTAGATGATGTCTGTTTACTAGAATGCTCCACGTAAATACCACTACAATGTGTTCATATTTATAATAAGGAAAATCAGACGAAGTGATCATTCGGTCATTTGCAAAAATTGGTTCAAATTTAAAAATTATTGAAATTGGTCGAATACCTTCTTTTGGATATCCCCTTCTTTTTATTCCTTTCAGTTTCATAATTAATGACTTATTTTCCTTCCCTTTTTTATTCCTTTTCTCTTTGCTGCTGCCTGCTTTCAGACTTCCTTCCTTCTTCCTCAACCATCCATTAAAGTTTCAAAGTTTGTTAGATTAAAAATTTGACATACAAAAAATGTGAGTAGATTTAAGTGAATTATATATCAAAAGACTTGAAATATTGAGAGAATTTTATATTTAAAATTTGGGACTGTTTAAAGGTGATTTTGAATTGATCGAGATTGAATAATCAATGTATACTTGAGTTATATTGAGGACCCGTTTGGCCCCAAGAATACTTGGAAAAAACTTGGAAAGTGGTGTTTGGTCATATAACTTGGCAAATATATTTGTCAAGTATCCCAAGTTCCCAAATACTAGAAAAAACTAGCATTTGGGTCAAGTTCTAATATTTGAAAATAAAAATTTTAAAAATTACCCCAAACTTTTATATTTTATAAAAAAATACTCAATATTTATTAATTCCAACTAATATTTGTTACTACCTCCGAAAAAGTTTCAGTTCTAATTTGAGTGATAAAATTGAGAAAAAAGAACAATTTGTGTTTAATGGGTTATAATTATAACTGAATCAGTGACAAGTTTGAGTATGCGATAATGTATTGTCTTGCCTATATTGTTATTTTGTTATGAGAAAATACATAATTACCCCATTAAACTTGGACAATTTTTTTAAGTAGACACCTAAAGTTTACGGAGTTCTATTACCCCCACAAAATCATTTTCAACAACTCTAAATACACCATTTTAACCCATTTTCAGGGAAGGTGTAATCTCAAGTGTTGAGGGGCGCGTGAATGAATAAAAATTCACCCCTAAACCAATGTAAATGTGCCACGTAGCAAGATTGCAAGTCACCACTTCCCCAAAAAAGTTCAAGAACAAAGGATTTCTTGGCTAAAGCTTTTTAGGGTGATTATTGACGAGTACTGTATATATGTTTTTTTGTATTCTAATTGCTGCTACATTCTCACATTTACTTGAGAATTAAAAAGAGTTTGTATGATTTCTTATCCCAATTTCATAAAGAATATCTAAATAATTCAATAAAGGAGCTTGCAAACTGAGAAAGTAACAAAATTGCAGATTAAAAATTCACCATTTTTATTGTTATGGGAACAGAGGAGACCACCATAAGCAGCCGCAAGTAGGATATTTGAACCATTTTGTTGCTTTTCTTTAAGAAAATTAGATGGGTAACTAAGGAATTTTCAGATTTTCACAAATAGAGCTTAATATAAGAAATATAGAAGTTAATGGTCGTGAAAGAACCCTCTCAAGAAGATCTTGATTAAGTTCACTCCAGTGAGTAAACAATACCTTCATTCCCACTAAATATCATGTAGAGAAAAAGAAAAGGAATTGGAAAAAATGAACACGGATTTTGTAGAAGGGCTTAAGGGTTAAAATGTTAATGGGTCAGGGTTTTACCCGACCCACAATTAAACGGGTAAGAAAAATAAAAAAATATTATTTTATTTGGGGGTTGTCACGCCCCGAGCCTACACCTTGGGCGGGACTGGCACTCGAAGACCATTACTGGCCCCAAGCGAACCCCTGGCCTGACTTACTTAACTCAGCGAAAGACTTAAGCATAAGAAAATATAACTCATGCATAACTTAAGAAATAATAGTTTAGCCAAAATGACAACTCAGTTTTTAAACAACATCTGAATGATAATGTAAAGACAATTGAAATACTAACTGTCTATCTATGAAACCTCTAATAACTGAGATGGATGTTGGGACAAACTCCACAACATCCTAATAAAGGAAATACTGAAAGCAATAAAGGAGTCATCCGGAATGCAAGAAGGCTCACTAACAGACTCTGAACTGCTCACTGGATCAACGATGCGCCGGAATGCCGATCCTAGTTACCTGCGTCTGCATCATAATACGATGCAGGCCAATTGGGATGTACATTAAATGTACGAGTATGCGAGTTGGAATGCTAAAACAACATAGGCTTAAAAGAATCTGAAAGAATCTAAAAGAAATTGAAGAACTTACCTTGGCTCTTCTCAACTCATGAATACTTAACTGAACTCATTTCATTATAAAGCAGTTTAAAACAAGTGCAATATAAAGAAAAACTGTTTAAAAATATGATGTCAACTCTGTGTGTATGCAAAGATACATATAACTCTGAGATGTATGTAAAAATACAATAAACTGGTGTATATAAAAATACAATAACTTCTGTGGGAGTTTCTCTAACCGATAACCATCACATAAGAGCTATGGTGATGATACAATGATCTACCTCACGCTGTCAGCGCATCCTATACCCGGCCAAAGGCATAGGACCTGAACTACTAAGTGGATCCACTAGTCTATGTGGAAAGGGTTCATCTAAAAAGTATGACCTTTTCCTACCCATGGTGGCTACATGGTTTTATGGAGACGTGAGTTATCTGAACTCATGCTCGCCCCCAATTCGGTGCTCAATACTACTCCCAAAATATACTAGCTCTTTATGTTTTAAAAACATACTTCTTTCTGTGATTTGAGATTAGTGCTAAAAAACTTAGCTTAAAAGCTATCTTGGAAATCTCAGTTTTCGTTCTTATTTAAAATGTGAAAACATTTTTATATCTCTTTGGGAATACGTAGTCCCCATATACTTCTTTGAAGAAAATGACTTCAATTTTACTTCTTTACCGAACTCAAAACTTAAGTCTTAAAACAAAGTTAAAACATTTGTAAAATACTTTTGAAAAGACTCTGAAAACTTCCTAGACTTGGCTCTTGACTTTTCTTGAATTTGAATTTATGGATTCAAGGCTATGATTAATGTTTGTGGATGATTTCTAGATGTTTAGAAGTCATTTAGAGTAGTTAGGATCAATGGAAAGTGTTATGACACCTTAGAATAACTTAAATAGGCTGAACGACGAAAAACTGGTGAAAAACGTCGATTCGGGCGCGTCCTTGGCGTCAGTGGCGGAGGGAGAATTTTCATCAAAGGGGTTCGAAAAAAATTAAAGAAATGCCTCTGCCCAGATTCGAACACGCGACCTCGCGTGTAGTAGAGCGAATTCCTGAACCCCCAACGCCACTGAGCTACGCCTTTGTTGTATGTTCAGGGGGTTCAATAGTACATATATACATGTATATTAAAAATTTAATCTTATATATATAGTGTAATTTTTCGACGAAGGGGGTTCGGATAAACCCCCTTCGTCCAACGTAAATCCGCCCTGCCTGCCTGGCGCGCCGCGCCAAGCCCTAATTTACTGGGGCTCATTTCTGGCGCGCCGCCCCAGCCCTCCTGGCACTATGGTGGCGCGTCGCGCCAGCCTCCTCTCAAGCAAAATTTAGATGAACTTTTGATCGTGTTTTCTGACCCTAAATCATTTTAATTCGATTTTTTTTCTCAAATATACTTTAGATTCATGTACCCAAATCATATACACAAAATCTAACTCAAACAACTCAGGGAACAACACTTAATCATCAAGAAACTCTTAAATCCCAACTCATATGCAAGAACAAAATCAATTCAAGAATAACTATGAAGAACATCCAATTCTCAATCATTTTAGGACGAAAATACACTGAATTAAACATGCTTGGCGCGTGGGTGAAATAACCCAACGCTATGTGATCTCACATACCTTGTAGGGATCACCCCCTACGAATTCCACAAGCTAAACCGACGATCTCCTTGCTTCTCCTTCTCTTTTCTTCTCTTCTTTGTTCTTCTCTAAAACCCTAACTCTTTTCCAAAAGCGTAAAACTGACCAAGTTCAATTTAGACCCTTAATTAATTCACTAAACGAATTAAAATAAAAGGGTAAGAAAAAGACCAAACTACCCTTAAAATCCGGATTTGGACTTTCCTTAAACCAACAGCACAACTTTCAAAGGGCGTAACTCACTCATTCGAACTCGGAATCGCGCAAACTTGGCGGCGTTGGAAAGATCATTCCAAGAGATTTCCACCATACCCAGAACTACACCTAACTCATCCTGAGCTAGGATTTATGATTGTTTGAAATTGACCAAAAACTCACTTTGACTTGCCTGAAATTTTCCAAATTTCCTTATACTTTTCAAAAATGTCTATTTCCAGATTTAAACTTCTTTCTAGTTCTTTTCTAGTTGCGAGGTGTTACAGGGGTGAGATACACGCACAGGTTATGAGATTGCAAATACTGTAATTGTTCGAAATAGTTGGATAGGGTAATAGGACCACCACAAACTTTAGGTGTCTACTTCAAAAAGGGGTCTCTTTTGTTATTATTGATTGTTATCAATTATACTATATGGTTATTTTTTAACATAACATATTCATTATAAAATGATAATAAAATGGATATTTTTAATATTTTTTAGAACTTATGGGTAAAAATCATATTTCCCTTTTTTGAAATAGTCAAATATTTTTGGTAAAATTCCGGGCCAAACACATGATGAAACTTCACCCAAATATGATTTGCCAAGAATATTTGAGAACTTGGGGTCAAACGCTACCACATATTTTTGAGTTTATCATAATGTATAGGCTGTGTATTAGTATAACTCATGTATAAGTAAGTTATATTGTATAGTTAGTGTATATTTTCTATGACTTTTGGCTATTTTTTATGTAAATAAAAATATGACTATATTTATTATAAACTAATTACTTTATAGTTTATTGTATATATTCGAAATACCCTTTTTATATATAGTATTTGGTCTAAAGCTAAGAAAATACTAGACATAAAAACTAAAGATTAGAGGTGTCAAAAATGAGTCTAACTATAGGTAACCCGCCTAATTCGTCCAGAATTTTAAGGTTTGGGATCAAGTCTCAAGATAATTTGAATTGAGTTCAATATCAACTCATTCTAGTCTTAACACCTATTTTAAGAAAATCCTCAATTGAGCCTAATTTATAACATGCACCACAAAGCTTCCATTGTCTAACGTTAAGTATCAACAATGGTAAAAATAGTACTTACTTTGTTTCAATTTGTTTGTTTGATTTTGATTTGACACAAAATTAAAGAAAATAAAAAATATTTTTGAACTTTGAAATCTTAAATTAATCAAAAGACATTTCCCCAAAGTGATCATTCTTTCCTATTTAAGTAAAAAGCAGTTACTAAACGATGTATGTTCTTCTGTGGCAGTTCACAGCTCCTTGAGTAATTGTTGTGGAGTGGTGGTCGTCTGCTTCTATGGATTTCGGCAATCGTACCTCAAGAGCTAGCTTTTGAGGTTGAGTTAGGCC
>JAJOOS010005401.1:0-22281 GCA_029582725.1 Solanum chiquidenum | reverse complement strand
GATTACAGTAATCGCAAAATGCATTGGGATCATAGCTAGGAATGTTAGGGGATTTATGTTTAGGAGCTTGTGTTGGTGAGTTTCGAGTAGTGAACATCGCATATAATTCAGCATGTCCACCACTAGTAGTCTGTGAAATCCTACGCTGACTTTCTCTCTCAATCAACATGAAGTAGGCCTTATTTAGGGAGGGAAGGGGTATCATCATAAGAATCTGACCTCATGCTTGATCATATGATTCATTAAGACCCATAAGAAACTGCAGCAGTTTTTTATTATGCATGAATGCTACAAAATCTCTTGAATTAGGGCAATCACAACTAGGTACATGAGCTAAGCTATCAAATTCCACCCACAGTGCTCGCAATCGAGAGAAGTATACAAAAATAGTTATCGTACCTTGACTGATGGTTGTAATTTCTTTGTGTAACTGGTAGACTCGACTTCCATCGACCTTATCATACCTTTCACACAGATCCCTCCACATAGCCGTTGCATTAGTTGAGTAAACGATCCCTCCAAGTAGTTCATTCGACACACAATTCATGATCCATGATAGAACAATGGCATTTCATCGTTCCCACAGAGTTTTCAAATTTTCCCCATACGCCTCTTTTTTGCAAGATTCATCGATGAATCCGAGTTTGTTTCTTCCTAGAATTGCTATTCGCATGGCTCTGCTCCACACAGAGAAATTCTCAGATTCAGATAGCTGAATCGAAATCAACATAACACCTGAATTATCGATGTTATCTAAGAACAGAGAATGATTATGACTCCATTTTTTTGGTAACTCATTATCGACAGATGTCATGACTGCACCAATTCCTCAGCAGATAGCATAGACTGTGCGTGAATGATTACTACTACAATCACTGCAGTGATTGACATTGCTCTGATACCATGTTCAATATCCAGAATTAGGATATGGTGATGAACAATTCCTTGACTCTGGAATGTTCTATGAACTGAAAGTAGAGAGTTGAGAGAAAATGTAATTTCAATGTATCTGTTAATTAACTCCAACTGAGTGTTTGTTTACATATATACAAGAACAAGAAAGTATCTTCTAACTACCCTATCTAACTTTAACTAACTAGTCCTCTAGATTATACTAATTACATATTGACCCCTACTACTCACGTGATGCCTTCTTTAATAAAACAAATTACTTTAATCTCATAGACAAGAAATTACGAGTTTTATTAATTTTATATTGTTATACGTATTTAATGAATTTATGTTTACTTCCCTATACTATGAAAAGTCAAAACTTGTATTCTTCAATGGCTTAGCCTATTATTGGTGAATTTTAATTGATTTCATATTTGCTTAGAAAATATTGAAGGTAATAGAAGAAGAAAAAAGAGTACAAAATCTAATTTGTAACAAAGAAAGACTTCTTAAATATTAAAAGTATGTAATATTTTAGAACTTAGAAATAAACACCAAGATTCATTTATTAAGTTACGTAACGAAAGTACTTTGTATTATACATCAAGATGCTTTACTTAAACCTATTATTTTATATATGAAGATATAATTGAAATGAGAAGTATTTACCTACTCAAATATTAGTAATTGTATGATATGATTGTGAGGATCTAAAATCAAACATCAACCTAGAAATTTGTATTGATATCTATTACAGCTTAGTTGTGCAGGCTCTTCATTTTTTATGTCACACCACATTCGTGTCAGATTCTTTAAAAATATACTAATTTTAAAGAATTCAATATGTATTCGTTGACATTTTGAAGAATCCTAACACGTATGATGTTTTACTCGGAAAAAAAAAATAGACTTGGTTTTCGAAAAATTGATTAAACTTATGATTTAAGAGAAATTGAATTCCCAAAAGAAACAGAGTCGCCACTTAATTTTTTAGTAAAAATCAAGAAAAAAAACTTAAAGTTTTCAAAAGACTCAAGCAAATAAATTCAATTGAAAACAGAAGGGTTCGAGTTCAATGTACATTCCGAGAAGGTGTTAGGCCCTCGAAATTTCCGCTAACTTGCGATTGACCGACGATTTGACTAAAACGACTTTGACTAAAATGACTTTGACTAAAAAAATAAATTAAAATATTAACTAAGTAAGAAAACTATTTTTTTTCCTATTTTTTATTTATTTATATCTTTTTATTATTATTATTATTATTTTCATTTTAATTATCTTAAGGGGAAATGACCTAAAGGAGAATTTTTCTAAAGGGAAATAATTTAAGTGACAAGACGAATAATAAAATTAAAGTTAAGTATAAAATATAAATATTTTAATTTGAATATATAAAAAGAGTGAAATAGCTATCTTTGAGAATTTAATTAAATTAAACCATAAAATAAACAAAGTTAGTCAGATAATACAATATAGATAATAATAGAGGGAAAATAAATATTTAGACTTGGACTTTTAGCCCAAACCCAATTAAATTGGCCTTTTGGCCCACCTGTCTTAAGTCTACAACTTTGCCAACAATCATGGGTCTGCCCATTAGTTCATTTGGACCTGCTGAAATTGTTCAAGGCTTTTGGGCCTATCCCCTTCAGAAAAATTGTGCATACGTTTTATGTATACCTCCGTATATAGACCGTATTTTGAGTTATATTTCTGTATTATTCTCACACATGAGCTTTTAACCTGTATTTTTATCATCAAACTCGTATTCTTGTATTTTTTGCCACCTGTAAATCATATTTCCGACTGTATACCAGTGTATACAACATGTATATCGACCTATTTTTCAGACTTTCCGAGATCTAAAAAATCAATTTCCAGCCCTGCATTTATCGTCTTCAACTTGTACGTCAGTTTCAAAAGCAGACCGACTCGAGAGAAGGGAGGATTTGGGGCCTTTATGGCCCATTCGAAATGCATAAGGGGAAATGATAAGAGCCCAAGGGGACTCGAGAAGGTTTATACAACAAACAAAAAAAAGTAAAGTCAGCACATGAAACAAGATAAAACAGACGAAACATAACTTGACTTATTTAAGAAATTCGAAGAAAAAAATAAAATGCCACCAAACCCAACCATTCGACCAAATGATAAACAACTTTTAAGAAAAAAAAAGATACAAATGCATAGACTTAAACAAGTGACAAGAAACAGTAAAGTGAAACTTTAATGCCTAATGGAACCAAACATAATTTGAACAATAAAATTGAAGGGGCATTCAAAGGGGTTAATCAAAGTAGGCCACGTTATAGAGAATGGGTGACTACCAGCCAATAGTAAACAAAAGCACACCAAAATGAGGAGAAAGAGAGCATACTACACCATTAATATACCTTATGTAATGATTCGAACTAACTTCATCATAGAGAGATTTCAACTTAAACCAAATATGAAACTTGACCTATTTATCTTACACAAGATATAAGTCTATGAAGTGTTCACATGGACAGAGAGCAACAATTCAAATCAAAAGTGTTAAAACAGTCAACTAAAACATCCAAAAACAGCAAGCATAAAGACACCGAACGGACTCGCAATATCGATGTCTTGATTCATTCATCCAACTTGAGGTGAAAGAACAACAATGATTTGAAATCGATCGTCCAAACATTCAAACAAATACCTCTGAATCATGCTAACATGTGAAAGACTCAATCTCGAGACAAGTAACACGACCACAGCTTCGAGAAAAAAAAAATACAAACAGAGAGACAAACTTAGAAATGCATTAAGCTTTCTTGGAAATAGAATATACTATCTAACTCAGAAAATAAGACAAAGAGAGTAACATCACATCATATAATCTCATTTTAGAATCCATAAAGAGCTATATATCAAACAACCAACACAATGCACTCGAAATAAATAAAAGGATCATGAGTTGTTTACCTGCAGTTAATCGAAGACGAGAACGAACTTGGAGCGACTTCGATACCAACTTCGAACTTCAGAAATTCGGCAGGTTCCCAATAACCCACAACTGAGGGAACAAAAAGTATATATTTAGGATGTGTTTCTTATATGAATACTGTAGCTCAGTGACTCTTTTATCTGTAAATTCTTGCCAAAAAATTCAAACTCAAAAACCTTTCACCATTTTAGGGAAACATCATTTTTCCTCCTGAAATTTTAACCCATTCCGAAAGAGGTAAGAGAGACAGACGGCTGGGATCAACTCCCTTGTCCTTGAATTGAGACACGACTGCTTTTGCTGCCGCGGTTGTACGAATTGAGAGGGACGGGAAGAAGAGGACGAAAAAGGATATGCATATTGTACTTATTCACGCGTCTCTTCAGGCCGTGTGTTGACGTTTGAGTCGCAAAGCCTCTGGGTTTTCTTGTCGTTTCTGAATTGTGAACGTCGTTTGCTGGGTGGGTCTCTTTTGTAATGGGGAAAAAAAAGGACGGGTCGGGTCGGTTGATGGAGTGGGTTGCGCTGAATTGGAAAAGGGAATAAGAGTTGGGAGAAATGGGCTACTGAAAGAAATGAATGAGGATTGGCCCAATGGATTGCAATTTTGGCCAATTAAGTTTTATTACTTTGCCAAATTGAGTTACTTAGCAAATTCGGCTAGGTGAATTAATTTACGAGCTTCTTAATTTTAACGGAATAAAATAATTAGCTTATGCATAAATCAATAACTCAAAAATATAAGTATTAATTATTAATTAAACCATTTAACCAACTATTTAAGTGAAATTAAAATCATTTTGAGGCAATTTTTGAATATTCATAGAATATACTAATTATATACGTAATTATATAAAACATATATATTATTTAAAAATAAGTGACAAAACCATTTAAAATAACTTAAAAAGATATATTTTGAATTTTACAAAGTCAATTATTTCAAATCGTTTGAAATTTACGAGACTCGAAAATTAATATATCGGGGAGGATCAAAATTGGGTGTCAATACAATTAGTTTTCTTCTAGCGTCGATATTATTTGAATAAGCAATAGATAAGTAGACACGTTATATGTTGCCAAATGTAAGATATTTCCATGTTTTCATTCAATTATTTATGATACTATATATGTTATGGCCGGTGGCCGTTGCCACTTAAACCTACTTTCTTGTTTCTATGGGGCCCATTTGGTTTGTGGACTAAATTATTCAAGAATTATAATCCTTGAATTAAATTATCCCATCTAGGAGGGAGGATGAAATAATATCAAGTTGGATAGAATAATGTGTGATATTCAGGATTAAGTTTGAGACTAAATTTATAGTTATGAATAGAGCTGATATGGAAAATAAATTATAATTTTAATCGCAAATATAATTTTGAAATATCTCACTTTATCCGATGAACCAGATGTATGAGTTCTAGCTTCGTGGAATTGTGTTATCGAAAACATGGACCCATACTCTTTGTCTTTATATGTAAGAAAAGTCAAAGATGGTAAGATATGTAATTGTTCCTTTTTGAGTACATGACAAAGTTTGATGGGAAACAATTCATTTTAAAACTTATAACATGATTTGAAGAAATTTTATCTCACCCTAAGGGCCCGTTTGATCATGCGATATGATATCATGATATGGAATCATGGGATGAAATTGAAGTTTTGTTTGGACATGCGATATGAAATTTTTGTATTGTATATTTTCTCATAAACATAAAAATCTCATAAGTTGTAAAACTATTAAAATAGCCCCAATTGTTTATTCAATCTTATCAAAAAGAAACAAAAAATTATAAAATCGCATAAAAAATTATTACAAAGTTATTTGTTCTCCACTTAAGTAATTGTTTCATCTAACTTTATTTAATAAAAAAATTGAACATAAATTGTAGTGTACTAGTCTTTAATATAATCCTCCCACATAGTACGGACAATTTCTTCACGTTGAACTTGCATTTCTCAATCATGTGACCGAAAAGACGAACCAACATTGTTACTTTGAGCCATTTGTTGGTCAATATCATCCGCAACTATATTTTCATGCTCATAGATTTCATCAGTACTTTGGTATTCTCGCAAATAATTATGCAACACTGCACAAACTATGACAATTTTCACTTGTGAATCAATATCATAATGGTTCATGCCTTGTTTCAGTATTCTAAATCTATTTTTCCAAACTCCAAATATCCGTTCAATCACATTGCGCAGAGATGAATGCCTATAATTAAACAGTTCTTTGAGATTTTGAGGCTCTCTTTCACTTCCTCGGTAATCTTGCAAATGATAGCATATACACTACATAAAAAATGAGAATTACATGGGGATTTTCCTAGGAATTAGTATGAAAATATGCAAAAAACTTATTTTCCTACAAATTTCCATACTAATCCCAGGAAAATCCCCATGTAATTCAAATTTTTCTTGTAGTGGTAGTCCTTTGTATGGAGCTAAAAATCCTTTTGTGTTTCAGAAACCAGCATCAACAACATAATATTTATCTACCAACAAACATTTTATAAAGAATTACTAAAAGCATATATGACGTAAATGAGACAACTTTGTGTAAATAAATAATATTTATTCTAAGGATGTAATTTAAAGTTACCATATGACGGAAATGGAAATTGTGATGTTGGTTCAACAAGTGCATTCTCAAGTAGTTTACTATCATGTGCAATACCTTTCCAACCAACAACAAAGGTAAATCGCATATCAAAATCACAAGCACATAAGACATTTTGTGATGTTCTTCCTTTGCGATTACGATATGCTTGTTGCACCGCTTTAGGAACCTCCCTTCCTATATATGTTCCATCAATCGCACCAACACAATCCTATCAAATAAAAAATACATCAATATTAGTTTAGTGAACATAAAATAAATTGGATGCATTATAGAATGCACTTCATAAAAATAATGTTTGTAAGAGTAATAAAAACAGTGCTTCTAAGACAATGCAAAGTCATAAAATAAATATTATCTCTTCAAACAAAGTTGATAGGATATATGTAACTAAATACTAATAACTTACACATAAAATATAAATGTGCACTTATTAAGGCCATAAAATAAATTTATTACTCAACAATCGGGTGTGAGTTAAAATGACTATATGCTGGTAAGAATAATAAATTTTATGTCGGTGAGAATAATAAATTTTAAAAAGTAATGATGTGATTATAAATTTTATTTACATATGAAATAAATGGTTAGTAGATATAAATGTGAGGTTCTTTTAACAAAATATAAACTCGTGGATCAATTTTTGTATTAAAATATCTCAAATAATGATATGGAATTCCCATATAATTCCATATCATGATTTTTGGAGAATATGGAATCACATCTCATGATATGGAATCAGCGTAAAATCACATGTCCAAACGTTGATTCCATCTCACGATACCATATCGTGATATGGTATCGCATGTATGAGTTCTATGAATCTAGTCATGGGGAAAGTATTCATTGGCTTTACTCCAAATTGTGGACATAGGAAAAAGCTTTACACCAAAACTTGTGAAAAAAAAGGAAACACTGATTGCATTTATTCAATGAACTTTACACTTGTGTTCAATTAATGGATCAAAGATCGTATAGATATCCATCAATGAAGTGCATAGAAATTAAGGAAGTCGAAATATCTAGTAAAATTAAATTATCGAGGTGTGCACAAATTGATTCATATAGCTTAAAATAGTGAGAGGGGCCGGGGCCTGGGAGAGTTGTTGCTTCCATACTTGCAATGTTCAACTAAGATTAAAGAAATGCAAGTTACTCAAAAAGGCCAAAGTAATGCAACCAAAGAACAAATATATTTGAAAGCAATCTTCATAATTCAAGCCAACAAACTTTCTCATACTATAACAATACATATATATATATATATATATATATATATATATATAACAGAAAAACTGAATGATTGCAACTTTCAGCTACTACCTATTCATCACTATAGCGAAATTACGGTTTCTAAGATGATTACCAATATGTACATAGAATCTGAATCTAAGCTGCTTGCATCTGGAGATGATTACTGGCAACACGTTCTTCTTGTTTCGTTGGTTGATCATCCGAATCCAGTTCTGGTTGATTAAGGTTCCGAACGAATTGAGTGAATACAGGGAAATGTTCAGGAGAAAAGAAATCAGCACCCATTCTTTGATATGTGAACAAGCTCATTTCCTTTTCACTTGACAACTTCTTCTTTATCTGTTCGAAACCATTTGGTGCATTTGCAACCATTGAGTTTTGCCCCAAGATTTCCACTCCGTGCTTTCTGCAAGATGATGTAATTTGAGTAATCAACAACTCTGGGCTCGAGAGAGATTCGTTTGGCTGGTGATTGTCCGAGAGATCCATCCCGGGCAAGATAATTTGGCACGAATGCTTTGCAAACATTTCAGCGACTTCTACATAACCATCTCTGTTGGCTGTGTTATAGAAACCGGCTGTTAGCTCGCTAGGATGGGATCGGGTTTTGTACCAAGAATGCACAAGGGGAACTTTGCCACAAATGGAGATTGGAACGTCATGGAATGTTTCAGAAGCAAGCGAAAGAAGTCGGCTTCCATGTGAAATGAGCTGCTCCGAGTACCAAGAAAGGAAAAAGTTACCATAAGTCGTCTCCCAAGATCCTTCATTCTCCTTGAAGAAGGTGCTTGTCATGGGTGGTTGATCATAACCAGGGGCATCGTGCGGACCACCCAATCCCCACAGAGGATTCCCGTTGCTTTCGGCATACTGTTTGAGAGAACTCAGCATGTATTTATCATAACACTGGAACTCACCAGCTCCTTGATGATTGTTCATTTTGGATGGATTGTGATGAGAAGGATAGCGAAGCTCGCCTTGTGGTCCTAGACCAACGGAAATGCCCTGAAAGATGACACAATGAGTTTAACTTTATACATGGAAAGATAACTATCATTAGATTAGATTGGTGCCAAAATTCTTTACGACCAGTGTATATAAGTTAAATCCAATGCAACCAGAATGCCCAAAAGCTTGAAAGTTAAACTAAACAATTCTTACCGTGATTGTGGAGCCCATGAACGGTGAAAATGCAGTCTTGAAGCTCTCACAGAACTCTTTGTAGACTTGAGCCGGAGTCTTTCCATCAAGGACAGGAACATCAGTAACAGCAAACGAAAGAGAATCTTTATAGTGTTGTCCTGATTGGTCCTTAAAGAAGATACTAGGATCAGATTCACCAATCTGAGAAACCCATTCTGGGAGTTGAATTTTGGCTTCCTCTGATGCATGGAAGCAAAGTGACACATGAAGCTTAAGTCCCAACTTTTGGATCATTTCAGCAAGTGCAAGGTAGCCTGTCCAGTCATACTTTCCCCTGGTTTCCTTCTCAACAACTCCCCACCAGACTGGTAGTTCTATGCCATCAACACCTAGTAACTTCAATGCTTTTAATCCAACTGCAATTGCTCTAGCATGGTTTATTGTATTAGTACTTGAAACAGCATCAAGTGGCAACCCAACAAATAGTTTCACACCATCAGTCTGCAAGAGAATTTCCAACAGAGCAAAACATGTCAATTTAGCAATAGAACAATGTTTTAATAACGCAAAAAGTGAGAAATGAAGCGTAAACTCCCTTAAAGTGCATCATGAAATTTTCAAAATTAAAAGAATATCAAACACATATGAATCTAGCAATTAACATAACCAATTTTAGCATACAATAACCAATCATGCCGGTATTAATCCAACTTCTCATTGATATTCCTAATCATTGAACTATTGAGGACATTTGAACTCATAGGATCATTCTCAGAGTTATCTTCAACAGTCTTTACCTAAAGTTCTAAGAGACAATTGTGGCTCCTCTTAACTAATATAAATGCAAACAATGTGCACATCATGGTATATAAGAAGGCAACTCAATACTCCAGAATTTCGAACAAAAAAAAACATATTTATTGACTAAGGAAACAACATAAGCTCGAGTTGCATGATTAGAATGGTAAAAACACCACAAGATACAATAGCATACCAATATTACAACAACAACATACTCACTCAGTGTGATCCCATAAGTGGAGTCCAGGTCTATCGGACCTTACCCTTACCATCTAAGAGGTAGAGAGGTTGTTTCCGATCTAACGCAGGCTCAACAATAACATGTCACTATTATTCCAAAAAATTGTATACAAACCCCAAATTCTAAATAAATAAAAAAACAACATGACAAATAACATATTCCCTACAACGAAATAAATAAAAACACGGAGATCAGGTAGCTTACCATCTTAGTTTTTCTGTTATTCTTCGATATGAGTGGTTCAGGTTGTGAACAAGCAGATGCTTTCAAACTAAACCTATTCAAAGACTTGGAACGCAATTTTATACATAATTTTGAACTTTTCAAAGAAGAGGAGATGTTTGAATTGAAACTCTTGGTAAAACTACAATTTCCAACTTCTATACATCCCAAATCATTCCTACCCAAATTCACCTGAGAACTTCCCATCACTGAAACCTCCATAATTTTCCTTTGAATCTCAAATTAATGATAGAACCAGAAAAATTGGGCCTTTTGTCAGACAAACAAATTCTTGACAATCAGCAGAGGGGAATTTCAAGTAATTTGGTAAAATGAAGGATTTAGAGCTAAGAATTTGAAGAAATTGTACGAAGAGAATTTGAGATTCAATTGCATTTGGGACCAGTTTTTATAATAATTAAGAAAGAAAAAACCAATAGAAATAGTGCTAGATGAATCAGCCACGTGTCATCTCTACAGTTAAAAGAAAATTCAGCCGCATAATTTAACCCTTTTTAAAAAAATATATATATTTCATTTTCTTGTCTGAATATTATTCTAAAATTGTTGCATATTAGTAGCAACTTGCACAACATTAAACACACGTCCTACGTGATATAATATTTTCAAAATATTATATATGACACGAAATTATCATATACATATAAGATAAATATACTTATTTGTTTAATTTTATAAAAATTTAAGTACCTATTAAATTCGATCAAATCCACATGCAAACTACCAGGGGCTAGCTACCCTATAGTGAGTGGATACCCTTTGTCGGAAAATAATACCATATTTATAAGTAAAATGATGCACAAAGTGATTAAATAACAAATTTTGGACATCGATATTAGCCTAGTGGTTTTAGATGCATTGAAAGAGTCTTAAATGCTCAACATTTTTTTTCTTTTTTTTGGACTCCCTTCGTGAAATTTGTAGCTCCGCCATTGCAAACTGCTAGCTCGCCCATCAAGAAAGACTACATATTGCTCCCTCTGTTTCAATTTATATGACTTGTTTTTTCTTTTAATCAGTCAAAAAAAGACACAATATTAAGTAACAATCTATATCTAAAATGTATATTTTACCCTTAATGATGAAATGATTTACAGTCACACAAACATATTCATAAGTTTCTTTCTTAAATTTCGTGTTAAGTCAGACTAATTCATATGGAATAGAACGAAAGGAAATAATAATAATTTTAGAATAGCTAAATGAAATAGGAACCACCTAAAAAGAAAACACGAGAAAGATGATATTTTTGTGTGGATAAGAAAAGATCAAAGGTGCACAGCTGACATGTCAAAAAAGGGCAACAAAATTGATAGACCAATTATTTTATTTTCTCACTTTTCGATTTGTTTCATCTACAGTTTAAATCTCAATAATTCAGAAAAAAAGAGAAAACCATAAATAATATGTCGGGACACGTGTCATGATCTGGTGGCTCTGCTGACTCAGTTCCATGCCAGCTTCCATATATTATTCAAAACAAAGCATTCATTTGATTAGTGAACAGTAAGAACCTCAAAGAAATTGTGGATAAGGTTTATGCTATTATGGGTAAAAACAAATTAGATTTATGTTTAACATAATTTATCACTGGAGCAATATATGCAATGGATTTAGGGTTGGATCTTGACTTTATCTGGCACAATCATCTTTTATTGTTCACGTGGCGTTACACTTGAGATTCAAGCGCTATTTAAAATAGATCATTAAGATTTTTGCTTGTACTTGATATAAAGCGATCGTTATTTAATATAGAATCAGCAAGGTTAGAGTCGAATCCCGCAAAAATATTACTCATAGATATAACCGAAATTAATGATATTTATTTCTAAAATTCTTGTAGAAAGTAAATGTTTAAAAGATTTGCTTTGTATAATTATGCTTAAAACTAAAAACTCGATTGTTATTATTAGAAATGTGAAACTAAGATAGTGAATTTCCTATCTGGACATATTGTTGATCTAGTTGCTTTTATGAAATTTTAGTTAAGTAATCTTAGGATAAAATAACTAACTGCTCTTAGGTACAATTAGAGTCATTTCGGTCAATACAAGAGATATCTTCTTAAGTTCTCACGGTTGGGTGTTATGGGTGTTACGTTAATAACTGTTAACTTAGGTCTGAGATAGATTATCATCGTCACGTCTCAATTTTTAGATAGAATACATGTTTAAAAATCATATGCTTAGTTCTTTTTTATAAACTTAACTACTTTTCTAAGCAAGTCAAGAATCTAGGCAGGTTCTAATGCAGACCTTCATTAAAATTCACACAAAATAATGAAAGAACTAACCATACCCTAAAAATTATCGTCTAAAACTTCTATCTACGCAATTATCTCATTGTTTCTCTCCTTTTATGGTTCCACAATACTAGATATGAATTTAGTTGTCCATAGGAAGTGCATCAACTAAACTATAAATAAAGAAATTCATAATTACAATAATTGAGAACACGAATCAAATATCTAATCTTTTTTATTTTTGATGGATCTTTTAATTGAGTTTGGGTCAAAGGATGTCAATATGGGTCGGGTGGGTAGGAGAAAATTTGGTGGGTTGGAATTTAATTTTATCCAATAGAAAGACGTCTCGTAATAATTAATAATAATAATAATAAAAAATATAAGGCTATTAGTTTAAAGGGTAATAGTGGATCAAAAAGGCTGACTAAAGGATATTTTTAGCCCAATAGATGGATGAGGGGTATTTTTAAACCTTTTCAAATAGTACAAAGATATTTTTGACCTTTTTCCGATTATTTATCTATATGCTTTAAACCTTGCGTACAAATTCAAATGTATTTTTTTTTGGGGGGGAGGCAATAGGGTAGGGGGGGGGGGACAACAACTTTGTCATTCTTGGATATTGAGGAAAATAGTTGTACGACTTTTATCTTCTCTTCCCCAACATTTATGAGTAAATTTCTAGCTTACGATTTTTTCTGGGAAATGGGAAGAAGAAAAAGTGCAATGGATTTGTTCGTAATTAATGTTATTCTTATTATATATCGTACTGTATTTGGATTTTGGTGGTTGAAAGTCTCACTCAGAATAGCACAACGCTATTATATATGCTCTGGTCGATGTCAACTAAATTTATTGATAAATTCGTGACCAAGAAAATTGCTAGCTACTCATTCATTTTGTATTAAATTATTATTTATATACTTCTTATTAGAGGTGAATAAGATTGAATTGAAAATCGAGTTAAATTGAAAAAATAAATTAGTGGTTTGGTTTGATGTTGAAAAAAAAACCCTATACTTGAGTTGGTTTGATTTTAATTAAAAAAAAATCTACCCGAGATCAAATCAACCTGACATTATATATATAATTTTTAGTATTTATTTTATATATAAAAATATTTACTTTGATATAATTTATAAATATTTCTTATAGTTTTTATTTTTTTAACATATTATTTCATGTTTAGAATTTTTTGAATGTCCCAATAAAGATTATAATCCATAGATATTAGTAACTCTAATAAAGCTCAAATCAAAATCAAATCAATACTAATGATAACCAAAAAAAAATAATTAAAAAATCAATACTAAGAATGACAATAATGTTGAATATTTGTTCTTTAATTTTACATTGATTTAGATAATAAAAGTAAATAAGCTAATTTTAGTTTTTCTTCAACGTTTAGCCATGTAATTACTACTTATTAGATTTATTTTTGCATGATTTAGTACTTTTAAATTATAATCATTTTTATGACTTATTAATATGCCATATTTATTTTATGCGATTTCATTAGTATTTTTGTTAATTCTTTTGTGTCATCATTCATCTCATATTTTGTTTTATTTTCTTAAAAAGTTCCTTAGAAGGTTGTATTTTTAGTAGGACTAAAGATATATTTAAAGTACAAGTTGATTATATGTTTATATGAATAATTTATCGAAAAACCCCGAAAACTCGAGAAATCTAAAAAAAAACTCAAGAAATCCAAAATTGAAAATTTTGAAGTTTGATTTAGTTTATAGATTTTAAAATTCTATAATAATGATTTAATTTGATATTTGAAAAATCTAACCCAACCCGATCATATACACCCATACTTCTCATTTTTAAACTTTTCTCCGATAATAAAATTTAAATTAAGATAAAATTATATCCATATAAGTGCCACATTAGATAATAAAAGTAGGAGCATGAGACTTAACAGCCCAAGAACAAATATGTACCCAAAGTTGGATGGTAAAGACAAATATATCAAAAACGTATGACCAATGATAAATATAAACATTTTCTGAAAGTACAAGAGTAAATATAACAGACTTTTTAAAACTAGATTAATTATCAATCTTGTTCGTCATATCCACTAAATAAAAATTAATATTTGTTTATTGACATATTTATTATCTATGTTAAATACGGAAGAATCAAATATTTTATCTGTTTTTATTGGGATAAGGCATAAGTACCCCTCTAGAGTATGATCAAAATCTCAGAAACACACCTTAACTAATCGAAGGTCCTAGTACCTCCTAACTCATTTTTCGTGTAATTTCGTGGCACACTCTGTGACTCCACTTAGGTGAGGCACGTGAGAGATGTTTGGAGGCCACGTAGGTCAAAAAGGTGTATAAAATTACAAAGTTCAGAGGTAATGAGACCTTAATTTAGTTAAGGTGTGTCACTGAAATTGCGGTCATAATCTAGGGTACCTATGTCTTATCCCGTTTTTATTTGACCTATTTCAATATGTCTCTATCCAGTTCGTCCGTCAATCACTCGAAGCACAGAATAATCAGTTGTAACATATTAATTTACCATCTTTTTTAAGCTGCAAAGACGCCTATAATTAAGGCATGAATTATATCTAGGAAAATTTATGTGACATAACAAACTAAGACTTCATACTTGCCCAAAATTATCATAGTTTTAAAAAATTAAATTTTTTATAATAATAATTTGAGATTTTATAGAGAATATGTTTGAATATATTTATTATTCGCCCAGTTGTTTGGGAGTGATAGTGTATATGTGTAGATACAGATAGGCAGCAATATTATATACACACAGATACACTTATTAACCATGCGAATATAATGCATTTTACTATTATTATGCTTGTGAATACAATCTATTCTGCTTCAAAGATATTGTATACGCACATATGCACGTGAAAATAATGTATTTCATTATTATTATGCACACGTAAATTCCATTAATTATAAAATCTCGGTGTGCATAGTATTAATTAGGAGCGAAACTATAGTTGTATACAAAAAATTTTGTATACCCCTTTTCTTTTAATTTATTTGTCCTGTTTCGACTTGATATGATATTTAAGAAAGTATAAAATGACTTTTGAGTCTTGTACTCTTAAATTAAAGATATATATCAAATATACAAAAATGTCTTTGAAACGACTAAATTATTATCAAAAGGAAAAAAAAACATATTTTTTTAACAGTTAAAAAAAAAAAGTCAGATTGAAACGAAGAGATCATATAATATGATATGAGGATTGAATGAAGATGTAGGTTCCACATAGAGGTCAAGTCAGGCCAATACAACTTGGCACGTCATGAATTATTTGTTGGATGATTAGTGTACGCAAGTGGAGCAATAATTAAACACCTAGCTCATTTCCCCAAATTATTAACAAACAACTACGTATAATATTACTACTCTATTATTATATAATTGAGCATAATACTTTGAATTTATGTTGTGTTTAACATAATTCACAAGTATTCATTATATCTTAAATTTTAGATTGCAATAATATATGTATGTGTCCAAAATCTACTGGTGAATTGCGTTTAATGAATGACCAAAAATTTGCAGTCCACTTTTGTAACGACCTATTTGATCGTTTTGAGTACTAAAGCTTTTTATTTCATAAAATACTTTTCGATAGATTCTAAATATGCATTTTGTACTATTCGTAACTACATTTATGAATTTAGTGGGATAGTTTTAGTAATTAATTCAGTTGGTGGTTAAAGAAGAAACATTAAAATTAATAGTAGGTCCCTTTCATAACTTTTATAATTTTAAGGTATACAATTAGGATAATAACTGATGTGTAGAAAAGAGCCGCACGGTAGTAGAGAAATATCGAAAGGACAGCTTCAGATAACCCTTTAACTTTATATAATTCGTCTTAGCATACAAATTGTGGGTATTATGATTGAATTAGCGTTAGTGCTAATGGATAAATACAGAAGGTGATTGGAAAATTGGAGGCGTGATGATTGGTCAGGTTTTATGTGGAATTAATTTTAATTATCTATTGTTGTTATATTCTAAAGTGGGAGTGTTAAATGTGTAGTAATTGTTGAGAGAAAAGTTAGGCCAAACACAGTAAGGATAGGTAGCACACGTCAATATTTACATGTTAAAAACTTTGGATTGGGTCACGGTTGTTTTTTGTTCGTAGTTGGGGTTACTGTTAGTAGTACTTACGTAAATGTTTCAATGTTTCTATATTTATCTTGATATGACTCAAGTATATATTGAGATAGGTAATTATTAAATATCAAAGTGTATGATATAATTTGAACACCATCAAAGCTATGATAATTGGAGAAATTGAGACTTATCCTTAGGATTGAACATTAGGAAAGTGATTATAGATTTGGGTGAATTTTTGGGTCTAGGCTAGATATATAGTAATATGGGTGTCTATGGACTCGCTTAATTATGAATTATGCATGTTTAATAGATTGTAAACGTTTGGAGGCATTGAAGAAAGGAAAAGCTTTGGAAAAGTAGCTTGCTTGACTTCAGTTCTTCGGTGGAGGTAGGTTATGGTTTTATTCTATTTGATAGATAGACTCTTAATAGTGATTGATATGCGTTGAGTGATAATGTGAAGTTCTCTATGTACTTGATTGTGTGGTTGTGTGTTTTGTGATTGGTCTGAAATTCTGAGACCGTGAAATTTATAATCTTGAGCCCTCTCTATCGAAGTGATGCCTTGAATAAAGAAGGCTTGATGAAATATTGTTAATGCAGTGAAAAGTGGTGATAATAAATGATAAATTAACTATATTATTGGATCGGGGTGTCACGTTCCGACACGGTATTATGGATCGGAGTGTCACGTTCCGACACAGTATTATGGATCGGAGTGTCACGTTCCGACACGGTATTATGGATCGGGGTGTCACGTTCCGACACAGTAACATTAAAGAGGAAAACATATTGAATTAACTAAATGTACTCAATCTCAAAGAACTCATTTCCCAAATGAGGATGGTGTGGATGCATGAGTCCTCGTATGTGTGCTTGATATTGTGATTGATTACGTACTTGGTTTAGTTGTCACTTGTTCATGTTGTTTGTTGCTTATCACCTGCTAAGTGCTATAGTTGATTTTATACTATTATTCATTGCATATTAGTTACTATTTTGAGTTGACCGATGATATCTACTCAGTACATGTTGTCCTGTACTAAGCCCTACTTGTGTTTTTCTTTGCTATCCTTCTATGGAGTGCAACGAGTGTACCAGTCAGCTCTAGCCAGTCTCAGCATATCAGGTCCAAGGGTGAGTTATTCATTCGAGCTTGTGTTGGATTCTCTCGATCATGACCTGATGTCCCTAGTTTAATTTTCGGACACAAATTACTTTATTTTATTTATTTTGGTGTCTTTGATACTCTTAGACTTAGTATTTGGAGATTAGATGTCCTTGATGTGATGACTTTCAGGTTTTGGGAATGGCATATAGTAGACTACAACGAATTTGTGTTTCTTACACTAATAAGATTTAAGCTTCCGCATTATGGTTAGTATTTTGTAAGTTGAATGTTAAATATAAGTTGGGGTTGAATTCATTGGTTCGTCCACCTAGGAGGTTGAGTGTGGATGCCACTCACGACTCGATTTGAATCGTGATAACTTCTAGTTCTTGAAGTATAATATTTGTTTGTGGATATAACAATAAATAAAATATAAATACATCTTGTATGTAGTATATATATAAGTATATACTAGGGGTGGTAATTGTACGGGTTGAGTCAAATTTGAACGGGTCATAATTGGTTAAGATAATAATCGGGTCAAGACTCAATACAATACAAATTTGCTTGAATCAAAACGGGTTGGTCAAAATGGGTTAGGTAATAGGTTACATGACGGGTTAAGACCTAATCCAACCTAATTTTTACTAAACTTAATTATTTTATTTGTTCTCTTAAGCTATTTTAGTACCTAATAAAATTATTATTTTATTCTTTATTATGGTTATATACAACATATCATATTGGAAAAAAATTCTTTAAAAATATACCGACAAGAACCTAATTTTTAATGGGTTAAAATGGATTGAGCAAATGAATGAGGAAGTCAATAACCCAATCAAACTTAAATGATCAAAGCGAATTGATGAATTGAGTTTGATTTTGCCATACCTCGTATTTTTGGAGAGTGTTAAAGAATCTTGGAAACAAATGTTAAGAAATGGGTATAGGCAAAATATTTGGACTATTATTATGGGGCAAACCCAACTTTTATAAGCTTGGGCCTTGTAGAAATCTGGAATGGGCCTAATCACTTGGATCCATTTCTATAAGGATTTTTTTTTTACAAATAGCCAGTATAATAAACTTTATTAGGTAATTTACATATTTACAAATTATAGCTATAGTTTAAACTGCTATGAACGACCTTCTTTTTATAATTCGCATGCATTTGTATAATCGAATTATTTTCATCCATATTTGTATAAAATGATTAGTATTAACTGATTTGTATTTATTTTTACATAAAACAATTTTATTGATAATTGTAGTTTGGTGGGATAAGTGTTTGTGTAAATGAGCTATTTTTCGTTCGTGGTTGTATAAACAGAGTAATAACAATTAATTTGTACTTACATATTTTGTACAAGTATAATTATATTGCTAGACTTTTTTATTATACATTTTGTATAAGTAAAATATAGAATATACAATTAAAATAACTATATAAATTACGGATTTATATAAATATAAACTATGGGTACAACAATAGACCTAAAACTGAATTATAACGAATTTATACAAACACAAAAATCTGAACTTTAAATAATTTTACAAATTACATTATACAAAAATTATAAAAGTTATATCATACAAATTCTGAAAACTATACGTTTATAGAACTCAAAGTTGACCGCGTAATCCTGCCTAGAAATTAATAGCGAATAATAATTAATTCAAACATTAGCCGCGTAATTTTCCCTTTCTATAATTTCATTGTCCTGATTGACAGAAATGCCCTTCAGACGAGAATCCCTCGAAATTATATCAAACTAAAATAAATTGAGGCACCAGCTAATAATATCTTTCAGAAATTATCGGTAGCCATATAAAACGAGTTTGACGATTAAAAAGAATGTGCTTTTTTTTTACCCTAAAAGAAAAGAAACATTGTATAGATGAATAAGAATAAAATGAAAATGTCATTAATGTTTTCCAAAACAAAATTTGATCAATTTTAGATACTCCAAACTAAACTAAAGGGAGTAAACGTTATTCCAACTTGAACATAAATCACAAAAAATGCAAAGTTGGGTGAAGTGATATGAATAATTAAAAAGAAGGTAAAAATGTTGAAAATTTGTGTGGAAATTATAACAAGAACAAAATAGTTGAACGCTTATTATATTATTATTACAAAATTAAAAATAAGATGGACCTGGTGGGCCAGAAAATGTAAGAGGTGGATTAGGGCCCAATGGGCCTTGTGGTGGGCCTGGATAAGGATCCCTAGGACCTACTTCCCAACGTGATCTGCCAACACCATCTTCCAGTATCCAACAGCAGCATAGAAAGTAGAAACTGCCACACAAAAAAAAAGTATTATTAATTGCTATCTGTGTATTGTGAGTTGGTTAATATATGTTGGAAATGACACCAACATTATCCACATCTTTGAGGGCCCTTTGGTTGTGATTAAAGAAACTGATATATATATTGTCTGAAAATAATTGATATACATCTAAATAAAAGACACCGGATAATTTGTGTATTTACTTTTTCAGATATTATTTACTTTTTCAGATATTAAATCCCCTAATAATAATATAAAGTAAACACACGAAGAAGTTGATGATTACCAAGAGGAGAGAGCAAGACACATATTAGAAAAGTATCGACGAACAAAACCAAACCCAAAAGGAGGTCCAGACATGTTTGGTGGTGCGGGTGCATACATGATCTCAATATTACTTGCTACAATTTTTTCAACTTTTTGAAAGAAAAAAAAAAACAGCAATTGGCAAAATAATAGATGAAATGAGTCAAACTATAACAACAAATATATTAAAAGACAATTTCGTGTTTTCTGGTGTACACGTGAAGCTACGAGGATGTGTCTTTATTGTTGGATAGTCACCAAAAAATGATTTTATCCTAGAAATTAAGAAAGCGGTGGCTATTTGGTGCATATCCATGATTGTTCCAAGTGTATTGCTCTAATGCATGTACACGTAACACGTACTATATCATCCGTCCCGAGGCGGAGCTAGAAGGGGTTCATGGGTTCGAATGAATCCACTAGTTTTTTCGATCATATATTTGTATTAGATAATTAAATAAATATATTTGTATATTAACTTATGAACCCCTAATAATATTGGTTGACAACTCAGTGATAAGGAATTAAGGGGCATTGGGGGAAAAAATCACACTAGTGTTGTGGGTTCGAATCCTCCAATTTCAAATATAATTATTTATTTGTAGGATTACATTGACTATGTTATAATTATTTATTTTAGGACAAATTACGTGGTTAAGCAAACTTATACTACTTAATTAGACATTATAACTATAGTTTGCGATAATGACCACTCGCGACTAACATTAATCATTAATTACATGGGCTGGCTTCGAGTTTGTATAATTAACCATGTTTGTATAATTCGCCACATTTGTATAATTCGCAACTAACAATTCTTTGTTTAATTTGTATTTTGTATACGATGGTTTTTATTTGTATATGACGATGGTTTCCTTTGGTTTTTCAGTTTTATTACCATATACATTCAAAAAAAAAATTATAACTTTTTAAAGTTTGTATAAACGTGTAGTTTTCGGATTTTGTATAATATAATTTGTATAACTGTTTAAAATTCATATGTTTATGTTTGTATCAATTCTTTATTTCGAGTTTTATCATATTTGTATAATTCCAGACTTAACGCGCAAATTATATAAATGTACCCGCGAATTATACAAATGAACCCGCGAATTATTATACAAACGAGATGTGAATTATATAAATTATTGCCCTCTCTCGCTCGCCTCTCTCCTCCCTCTCCCAATCTCGCTCGCCAGGTATACAAATACATATGTATATCAGTTACATATATATAATTATTTTGACAGATACATATACTATTCGCCTCTCTCCTCCCTCTCCCAATCTCGCTCGCCAGATATACAAATGCATATGTATATCAGTTACATATATATAATTATTTTGACAGATATACATATACGATTCGCCTCTCTCCTGCCTCTCTCCTGCCTCTCTCCTGCCTCTCTCAATCTCGCTCGCCATTCTCCTCCCTATAACATGTAGCTACGAATCGTAGTTAGAAAAGTATAACTATAGAGCATAATTAAGCTATTTTTGAGTGGCTTTATGCAAAAGTTCTTCTTTATTTTATATACTAGATATTAGGTTCCCGCGCCAGCGCGGGCCCAATATATATTACTTCCTCCGTCTCATTTTATGTGAGGTAGTTTGATTCGCCATGAAGTTTAAGAAAGAAATGAAGACTTTTAAAACTTGTGGTACAAAATGAATTATATAAATTTGTATGACTGTAAATTATTTCATTAAGGGTAAAATAAATATTTTATAGTCAAATTGTTACTTAATATAGAAATGTGACATTCTTTTGGGACTGACTAAAAAGGAAAGTAAATCACATAAATTGAGAGTAGTTATTTGTTTCAATTTATGTGACACCGATGAAATTTGGAGAGTTATATATTCTTTTGTATGTGATTTTGCTAAATATATTTTGAAGTTGTTAATTTATTGTGATTTATAGCACTTCTTATATCATTTTCAAATAATATATATTACTCTTTCTGCTCCATTTTATGTGACGTAGGTACTTTTACGAAAGTCAACTAAATTTCT